>WHYT01017566.1:202470-246873 GCA_009806455.1 Tetrax tetrax
CAATAAAAATTCTAAATGCTGAGTTAGACAAAGTTAGGTTCAATTTATTGTTTCAAGCCTGTTGTGCCCACAGCATTTTCCTGTATTTAAATCCCAAACTAGGAACTGTACTGCACAACAAATCTCGTAATAAGCATTCACAAAAAAAAAAAATTGCCTTCAGAAGGAATGGCCAAATGTATGTGAAACTTTCTCTGTGTCTGTGGCTTCACAGGGAATTGAAAATATTTCTCACCTCTTAGCTAGCACTTGACATTTCTTGGTGTTTAACAATAATGCCTCAGTTTCTCTGAATGTTGTGTATCTGTTCCCTAAAGAGATCAGAAAACAGATAATTCTGTTTGTGAAGTGCAGTATTGTGCTAAAATGGAAGATGTTGTGGAAATGTAAGACATTTCTAGATTCAGGGACAAGCTGTTTGATTGCTGGGCTCCGGTGTACCTCCGTTGTTTTGTCTTGGGCAGTGTGGCCCCCCATGTACAACATAACACCTAGAGCAAAGGTATGGGAGATGGAGGGGCAGCTGGATACCAGCAACAAAGAGAGAAGTGTGATGGGGAAGAAAGGCTGGTTAACAGAAAATGTTCATGGAAAATTCATGAGAGATTGGTATTGGTGCACTAGCAGGGGAACATGTGGTGGAACAGAGAAAACAGAGAAAGAGAGGGAGAGAGAAAGATTGCAGGGGCAGGTATGATCTTCCAGTATAAATTCCAACCAGTATGGATATTCTTGACCACACTTCAAACAAGTTTTAATTTCAGATTGTTTCAGGAATTGAGTTTATGTCCCATTTAATTTTCTATTGTCCCTAGATTTATATCCTGTCCTGTGTACAATCATCTATTCCTTGGGTTTTGGAACTCTAACAGAATTTGATATAAAAAATAATGTTTACCTTTAAATCATTTTCCATGTAGCCCTCTTTTCTTCTGTGTGTTTTGTGTTAACTTCAATAGTTGAGCACCCTGCGTTTTTAACTACCACCTCATAGCCCTGACCTATAGCATTCCCCAGATTGTGTATAACCACAGAGGGGACTGTGATGTTATATACAAAAGAGAAACAGGAGTGTTGTAAGGTCATATGCTTCTTGCATAAGGGATTTCAAAGGAAGCAATTGTTTAAAGGACTGGAAGATGACAGAAAATAATCTGTGTAATCCAGCTATCAAAACCTGTATTCATTAGCACAGGGAACTTTGTTGGGTGCCTCAGAAAATGGAAAGGTGAGTAGTCAAACTGAGAGCAGCTCTTTAATTTCCCACATTTCAAGGCGCAAAGAATAGGCTCTGTGTGTTTGGACTATTGTAGTTTTGACTTTCATATTTCTAAACCTCAGGATTTAGATCTGAATCTTGAAAGTGATTCAGACTTTCGCCAGTTCTCCTGTCCTCAGCTGAAATACAATGTTGAGTTTTTTTGAAATAATTGTGCAGCTATGACCATTCCTTCAATAAGGCATTTTCTACATGAGCAGAATTCTTTGAAGTATGGAGCCATGAAGATGGTGAGGGCCAAAGGTGAAAGCTGTGCAATAGAAGTTTACATTCCAGTCAGAGAACAGGTTGGAGGGGTGAAGGAATTAGTCTATTGATATTCAGTGCTTTGACCTGCTAACAATAACTGTAGCGCAGGGGTTATAACAGCAGCACATCCCTACATTGTGTATCGGTGGAGAGAGACAGACCTTATCTGCTTTAGTTCGCTTCGGAGGAAAAATCAGCAGGGCTTTTGCCATGTGGTCACCAGTCGCTGCTATTGGGGAGAATGGGGATAAAATTGTTCATAATTCCTCCATCATTGCATTGGGTCTAATAATAAATCAGCTACAGATCTGCAATATGACGGACATTTTTCAAAATGTGATGCTGGGAAAGCAAAAATAAATTAATAGGGTATTCTGTGCTGGATTTTAAAGGGCATATAGACTAAGGAAAGCAACTCCCTGCTGCTTTTTCCCCCTTCAAGATTAAAAAAGAAATATCTTTTTCACTTTGAAAGTATTTTTTGTAAAAAATAATCAAAGCAACACCAACAATTTATTGACACCAGAGAATACTTTTCCCTTGGTGTACAGCACATTTATAACACAACCCAGCTAGCCCCGCAGGTAAAATTTTGCGCTGGGGATCTGCAATTTTACTAACACAAACCCAACAAGACCTAGCCCATACAGTTGACATTTAGCTAGCAATGCACACTGGGCTCTGGCTCTGCTTCTGCCTCCAACCTCTACCTCTAGCAATCGCTTCCCAAATCCCTGGTTTTGCTTTGTCTCCCACCGTTTGTCACTACCTTGGCAAGCATGGCATATCAGCTAGATGCTAGCATAATGTGTATAATAAAATATGAAAATATTATGTAACATGAGGCACAAATTAGTGAACAGTTTAGATTCTGTTTGTTCTCAGGATCGCAAAATTTAGACATGTAGGCAATTTGATTGCACGATCTAGTTCATTTTTTTTTTGCCAGTGTAGAACTGTTTTCAGGTTCTGGTCTGGCTTTCTTTTTATTAATTCAAACTGGAAACTCTTTTGTTCCCCCTATCTTGAGCTTAGTATTCTACCTTACCTAATAAACCCTCCTCCGTATCTGCCAGCCCACAGAAGTCACAAGCCTAAGATGGATGGGCTGGCCGGACCGCTCACTCCTCAGAGGCAGAAGTGCTCAGTTGTGGCTGGCCGGAGATCCCAGGTGTGGTGGGTAAATGCCCTGCCATTTTATTCAAGGGCAGACAGATGGCAGCCATAGCACTGTAAGAAATGGGCTGGTGAATGCAAATTATATTCATTCACAAGGATTTTGAAAGGAAGATGAAAAAGGGCTTTTCACTTAGCAACAACATGCCAACATTTTGGAAAAATGTTTTAGCTCTGCAGCAGAGCTCCTAATGGACACTGGGGAGAAGAAGTCCTCTTATTTCTTAAGAATAAATAGTATCCTTTATCTCCAGAAGCTGGTCAGAGGTGAAGCAGTGACTCAGAGACCTGGTCAGTACTTTATCTGTTGAGTCAATCTGTACTTTAATAACATGGTCATCTCCAAATGCCTTAGCTTGCTTCTCAACAAATGTCTGAAAACCCCAGGCCAGAAAACATGTAGTGGCTTTTGTTTAACATATTCAAGAAGCAGCTTCATAACGCACACCCAAAGGACAGAGATCACCTTTAATTTTATATGTGCTTACTCAAAGGCTGCTCCAATCAGAAGGAAAGATATTTGAGTAGGAACAGCATTCAGTGGAGCTGTAATTGCAGGTGAGGTCCCATCTGGGCAGTAACCAGCCTGATCTCTAACACAAAGCCAACTGCAATGCTGACTGCAAAGCTACTGTAAAAACCTAATCCCAAGCAAGTAAGAACCAATAACAGGTTTTCATTCCAAATGGAGATTTTAATCCTGCCAGCGTTTACTTGAATCATACATTAAAATAAAGGAAGTCTTACAAGCCCCTCATTAATAATTCCTAAACATAACACTGAGTGAACTAATATGCAGCGCTAGCAAACTGTGAGCTGTTTGAATGGCTGGTGTGGAGCATTCAGCCCAGCCTGTACAAGCAGTTTTCTTCAGAAACCATATATATATGGGTTTTTTTTTACAAAATCCAAGTTGATGTAGTGGTCAATATATTAGCACCAGACTTGTAAAAGCTATATTCAAATTCCTGCTCTGCCCAGACCTCTTGTGTGACCATGAGTAAGTAATATCACATCTCCTTGCCTCACTGTCCCATCTCTGTAATGGAGAGAAAATTATTTGTCTAACTCCTGCGGACATAGTGAACATGATGATCTGACCAATCTCAGTCTATTTGGATGATTGTCTTTTTTGTTACTGTAATGCTGAGGATGTGTCATCAGGATTCCAAAGAGGGGGTCTTAGGTGAAATGTAAGAAAATGAGGGACTTCATCTCAGAGAGCTGACATGTGAAATCAGAAGTGGATAGAGACAGATGGGAGAGTCCAGCAAAATAATGAAACAACGTTAATCATTATGACAGCTTGTGATCTTGAAAAACCAGTGGCCAAATAGTTAAAAATGAAAGTTTTCAGTGGTGTAATGTAAGGCTGTACCATGAATATTTAAGAGATGCCTCTCTCAAGAATGCAGGCCAGTGTGGGAGATAACACAGAGGTGTTTGAAATTGAACAATTAGGTCAATTAGTTAAAGCTTACATATTTTTCTACATATGCAGAATAAACAACTAGCACACCAGTGGGAGACAGTGAACAGAACACATCAGTTAAATGTGGCTTATAACACAGTCATGTGTTCCGCTCTGCTGTTATCCTTTCATTAAAGTTATTAACAGGGAGTTGTTACGACACTACTGTTGTGATCACTGTCCAGCACAGCCTGCTCGGCCAGTGGTGTGAGTGAGGTGTGGGAGGGGAGGAGAAGCCACGTCTTTCTCTCAGCTGCCCCTCTTTTACTTCCCCCTCCCAACCCTGTACTGAATTTCTAGTGGTTTTCTTTAATTTCACATGTTGAAAAGACTGAGTGATCCTTTTCCTCAGATGGTCCTTCTAGAACCCCCAACAGAGTGTGAATAATTATTCCCACTCTGCTGGGGCTTTGATAAGACTCTTATGGCTGCCTTTTGCTTAGCCTCTCAGCCTTTGTTCCTGCTAAAGTTATTTTCTTTCTTAGAAAATGAAAAAAAAAAAGATAAAAACTGCAACGCAATCAAGCAAAATTGTAATTTTGATAATAGTAATAACAATAAAAATATTGACTTGAAAACTGTAAGTAATTGGTCAGATCCCTCTGGTAAGTGGGTATTCATCGAATGCTTACTTCTATTTTTAAAGAGACCACAATTTAGAAAAAGAATTGGCTGCAAAGCAGTTTGCGGGGTGTCTGAATATGAACTTTGACTTCTGTCTGGACGCAGTGTCCTGGCCATCTAGTTTAAACTGAATACAATCTGTAATATTTAATGGATGCCACAGGTTTTAAAGTTTTTATAGTTTTGTTGCGAGTATTGAGAAGCACGCATATTATAAAACGTATGTGAATAAACTCGGAGGCCCTGTGATAGAGGAAACAAAGCACATAGCTGCCTTCTCTTCTCTGTTGAAAAAGGCATGGAAGGTATTACTGTTGACTAAACAAAAAGCTTTGTCTGCACGTATGTATGCTCTGATGCTCACCAGACTCGGGAAAGAGGTTAATCCTAAATTCAAACATCCCTTAAACACTGATTAGCTATCTTCATACAAAGGACCACACATTACAATGGAGACCGTTTTAACCTTTCTACCTCAGTTCATGTTCTACCAAACAAACAGGCCAAACTCTGTTCTCGGTGACTGTAGCTGCAGTCTCAGGTAATTCAATGAGGCTTATCCAGGTGTAACTGTAGGCACATTGCGGCCTAATGCACACACACACAATGACAGAAGGATAAAAGGAGGAAAAGCTTCAAGAAAATAGGCTATTCCAGACTTTTCAAAAGCAACCTGTCGTTGATGTTTGGGTCTATTATTAAAATTAAATATACCTGAAGACTATAGGTTTCCACAGCCATCTTATTTTAGGCATTGCAGTGCTGGGTAGCAGCATGAGATCAAAGTAATAGTGCATACAGATACATTGGCGTTTTGAGATTGGAAGATAAATAATTCATACATTGAAAACAGAGTTGGGTTGGGGATATTATAGATTAATTCCATCTCACACTTTTTTTCCTCTCTCCCCCTCCTTTTTTTTTGCTAGTGGGAGACCTACTGCCCTTGTCCCTTTCTTCTGATTTCTGAATCTGCCACAGGCACTGTTAGAATTACAGCAGTGATAAGAAAAAATCAGGCGTGGGATTTGAATTAATGCTTTTAGACAAATCTCCATTCCATCTCTAATTCTAATGCTAATTACATTTGCAGATCAAAGCCTGTTCGTTAAAGTTTTGCTTTTGAATACATGTAAAGATCTTACTTTTTTGTTTGATTTTTTTTTTCCATTTTTGGAGAAATGCTTCTTCCAGTAGAGACCAGATGTTCCTAAAATATCCCTTTGGAACAGCACAGCTTTGGTTCTCTGTTTTCCTTTCTTTGAATCTTTTGTATGTGCTGGGTACAGCATTGTTCTTTTACTGTATAGGCAATCAATCTTTTTGACTTATTTGGTTTCTGTTTAGAAAAAAACAGTCATAACTTAATAAGTGAGTGTAAATAGTTGCAAATATTTTTAACTGCATGCTCAGCATTGCCAAGTGCAGGTACTAAAAATTTGTATCAGCTTCAATAAGATTATGAGATTACAATGAAGAGATTTAAAATATATATATATATTGACAACTGGGTTATTTTTATTTTCCCTTTGACTTGCTGGTGTATATGATTTACACTTGCCATCTGCTTCTACAGAAGAAATAAGTTATTTCTTCTCTTCCTTTTTTTTTTTTTCCCCTAGGTGAAGCAGAACCTTTCTAACATGGACTCCTTATATTTGGGCTTTCAAAAACAGAAACATAAATATCATCCAACTCGTGGTAAAACCATAAATGCTAGCAACACAGGCAAAAGTCTCACTGCACTCAAATTTAAGCTTAGCGTGTCCATACATGTTTGTAGGATCAGAGCCTATTTTGCAAGTGTCAGGTAATGAAAGTCAGGGAAAGTCAGAAATTTTTAACACCACAACATAAGTCAGAGATTTTTAACACCAGAGCCTCAGGGGTTGTAGCAAAAGAGTACGAGCTCATTTTGGGAGGAAATAAAAAGAAGGAAAAAGAGAATGGTGGAATCGAAGTGTGAAAAGAGGGGATTAGGTGCTGAAAGGGGCTAGGTGGCATGCAGGAGGAAGCAGAAAAGGTTCAGAGGGTGAAAAAGCCAATTAGTGGAGTATAAATCTAAAAAAGCCAATTTCTGAAATAAAGAGGTGTTAACTTAAGGCAGCTAGAGAGAGGATTAGTCAAGGAAGTGACAGTCTGCAGTTAGGAAAAGGTGGGATTCTCAAAGCTGATCAGGACTGGAAACAACTACGCTATATTACATATATTTATAAGGTATTTAAACTGCATAATGAAAGCTGGTCCCTTTTCTAGGCATGATGCGGGCTCCTTCCATCACATCCCCCGCAAGAAATGTGCTGTAGATAGCCGAGTGCTGGCTTGTGTCTTCTATCTGCAGGCAGCAGTGAAGGGCCTGCTGACTCAGGCGAATTGCTTGTGGAATCTCCTTAGATGTCAGGCACAGTGTGACTCTTCCTATCTTTGCAGCAACAGGAAAACAGTCAACAAGAATCATTACCTCAGCTACGACAGAGCTGTGCAGTGGCTTCCATTCTGTCAGATCTGACAGTCACGGAGTACAAAAGGTCCCTGCACAGCATGGGGCAGCTACCTTTCCCCAAAAACCTAGGAGTATTTCAGACTTGATCCTGATATAGTAGCTAAAATCCTCCTGCATACGTGACAGTAATAGCATTATAAATGCCTATTGCCCTCCAAAAAGCTTTGGGTTCCCATTCACTAGGAATCCTTTCCTTGTTTTATTTTCTCCAAAATGTATATTAAGTTAAAGCGTATCTGTTACCATCTCCCTGCCACTACTGCAAAAACCTACAGCTCATGTACTCAGGCAGGCATGATGTTGTTATTCATACCTGTGTAAAGAAAAAGAAGAGTAACAGACATTGCTTCTCGTCCATTTGATATAAACATATTTTTTTTTTGCAATGGGAAACTGAAGAGTCTGGAGGGGAAAAATCAATCCAGAATCAAATTCTGCTCACATGTATCCACATGTATTTGCAACCAAGTCAATTATTTCTGATTTCAGTCAACGCATGCAAAGACTTTTGGATATAAATTAGCAACCCTGAAAAATCTCTCCCAAAACACTGTGTATTTGGCAGGAAGCATGCAATTACCTGGGTGTTAAGAGATCATGTAAAGTGCTGCCAGAAAAAGCTGCTAGCAATATACAACTAGTTCTACTGCTATACAGTCCCCGGGAATTATAGTATTTATTTTCAAATAGCATTTGCTGCTCTCATCTATTCCTTAGAAGTTTATATACATAGACATAGAGATCACACTTGCAACTATAGGGATTTTCCTTTGACAGAAGATTACTAGAAAATATCTAACTAGAAGAAATCCTCTTCCCTTCTGTCTTCTACAACGCTGCAGGATGGAAGAAGATATGCTAGCTAGATTCAATCTGCCAGCCTGAAACGTATGGTCAGGAAGCATCTGCATACGGTTGGAAGATACAGTTCCATATGGAAAAAGAACAAATAAAAACATGCAATGTAACAGGCCAAGCTTTCAGCTGGGTAAATCAGCACTTCTCCCTTAAACTCACTGGAACTGTGCCTATTTATATCATCTAAGAATCTAGACAGTTATCTGGGCTTGCCAGCTCACTGCAGGGATAAACATAGCTTTAACCAATTAAATGTTCATTAGGGGCAAGACGGAAAGGATAGCAGGAGCCAAAACTGAGAACCAGTCAGCACTTATGCTCTTGTCCTTTTATCAAATGAAACCTTAATGTTTTGTGGAGCATCTTTTTCTGCATGGGTAAGCATAAAATCTACTGTAAATACTGGTTTAAATCTAGTGGGGAGCTATTTTATCTCTGAGTTTGGGGTTTTTTTTTTTTGGCTTACTGGTATATCAGCCTTCTTAGCATAGCACAGTTATCTCAGTATAAAAGTACCTTACACTTATCACTAAACTTACAGGAGTCACAGATGTGATACGGATACCTTAATCTGTAAAACTGCTTCATAATAGTTTCAAATTACTGTACTGCGATACGAAATCACATGCATACAAGACCTAACCTGCAGCCTACCTCTAACATTAATCTGACAGTGAACACCTGGAAATCAGAAAAGAACCAGAGCAGTTAGCCCAAAATGTAGCTTCCACGTTTAAATCACAGTCAGATTCAATACCATCTAGCCTTCCACAGTCACCCTCGATTCATGCCCTGCACCTTGAGGGTGGATTCTAGCCACAAGGCATATAAACCAATCTATGCATGAAGTGTCAGCAATCCCTGACATTTACCCTTTTGTTGGCTTTATCACTTGAGATAGTCTCCCCTTGTGTTGGTGTACTGCCACAGTGACTCACACACAATCATATTTGCAAACTTGGACATGCACATGTTACAAGCCGTTCTTTAAATGAATGTGAGAAGGCATCTCATAATCCTGAAGCAAAACTCCTTCAAAAGGTACACAGCCAGAATGTGTTGGCTGTTTTTTTCAAAGGTTTTAGAAGCAGTGATAGAAAGTAGTAAGAGCTGATAATGCAAAATAAACAGAAGAAAAGAACTAGGCAAATATCTTAAAAACAAACCCTTTTCTAAGATTGGTGCTCTCTTTTACCCATGTAATGTCTATTTTAGCTGTTGGTTAGCTTTTCCCTAATTCTGTGGCCCTAAAGTGTTTTTTTTACTATGACCACCTACCTTTTTCTCTCACGAGGATGGTTACAGCAGGATGCCCATACCTCTGTGACACTTAATTGTAGTCATCATCCTTAGGCCATAGCTCTCACATTTACAATGTCTGTCCTAATAAACTTTTCTCATTCAAGTTTCTACTGCCAGATTTTCAAATATTTTGGGGTTGGAGGAGGACAGGGAGATCGTTTTTGTGAGCATCATGCTTCTGAAGGTATGAAAAATGCAGCCAATAACAAAAGTATCACAGCATTTCCTGAAAATGGGTGAGCTGAAAAGAATCTCTCTCTGGCTGAAGAATGAAGAAGGAAACCTAAGAGAACTTGTCAGGTCTTTAAGTCATAAATTTCTGTGGTTTCTCAATAATAATGAAGTCTCATTATCAGCATATTTTGATCCAGTTGTGCAGTCTCTGAAATGATGACACAGTGTTGTGGACCATTGGCTATAGCCCAGTCTTGAGCAACAGTACGTAGAAGATATAAAAGTAGTACAGCAGGAACCAGCAGTACGGCCTCCAACACTACACATCGGGGTGTGTCTACAGGTGTGTTCTTTTCTATTGCAACAGGATCCAACAGCAAAGTAGCAGCATCGCTATCGAATGAAAAGGGGCTTTTATAGAGCCCTCACTGCACCATTAATAGCAGTTGTTACGATGTAAGGCCTATTTTTCCTTGCATATATTATTTTTTTCTTATGATCTTTGTCATTTGATACATAGGATGAATTACTTCTACAACAGGTCGTTGAGACGAGAGAATATTATAATTTTTAACAGATGGAGAATTGGACAGAGATGTTAAGTCTGGAAGTGTTCATTAATTTAAGCTTTGAGACATGGAAGGCCTGATATTTTTCAGAGTAGTTTTTATTAGAAAGTGTAAATTGCTCTGCAATTCTGCAAATCAGACTTAAGAGTCTCTGGTTAGATGTGGACTGGGGACGACATAAATTAATTACCCTTTCTGAAAAATATAGTTTAAATGTTTGCACTGGCACTACATTCTGCAGCCGAATTCCGTTTCCCAGGACAGCTTCCTTAACTAAGAAACTATCTTCCCTTTTTCTGCAAGCTTGTGATTAAACACACTGTAAATTCTTCATGAGTTCTTCTTCCCCTGATCCCATTGACTCCAGGTGCCTGTCTCCTTATCCTAACAATTGCAGTCTTATCAAGGTCTTTATGCAATTAAAATTCACCAGGGTCTTCAGTCTACCTCTCACCTCAACACCTCTGCTTTCTCCTGACATTCTGTACCTACTTCCTCCTCTAGTTTTCAATATTCTCTTTGTCCAGTCGGTCTCAGGGATGAAGCAAGTGAAAGGATAGTTCAGTCAAATCCAGATTCAGGTATTCACACCGCGCATAAATCTTTAGAGGCTTTGGATGATAAACTCTAGCAAGTTTCTGCTGCATGTGTGTGAACTGCAAGCTCCAGTGCTTTTATCTTCAATAACTTAATGTGAATTTTCAAAGGAAAAGCAAAAAGCCCATACACAATACAAAGAACATCCTCCTGCCAAATTTCAAGTCCTCACTCCAGAGTATAAAGTCTCTATAGTGTTTCAAAGTAAATCTTATCAGATTTCTTAGCACAGGATCATATTGTGGCTAATGTCGGTCACCTTTAATAACAGGCTGCAGTACCAGCTCTGCCTATGATGCAAGCCTTTGAATCCATAGACTAAGTTATATTCCTGGAGGCATATCTGCAGCTTTTATCTACATCGGTGGCTGCCACATGTATGCATCTAAAGACAACTTTTTTCTTTCAAATTGAAGTCAGGGTTCCAGTTGGCTTTCACTTAACTTTGTAATCTGGCTCTAACATCCCCAAATGATATTTCCCCACATTATCAATGAGATCTGATCAGCTTATGGCAGCTGCAATGGAATTGTGACAGAGAAAATCTTTGTCTTTTGAAGTGTCCGTCCTTTCTGCATTGCTCATTTTCCGCTTGCAGTAATTTCCTCCACCACTCAAGCACCATGGAAGTTGCAAATGACAATGGGAAAACTAATCTGGTTATTAGCTGAAGCATGGGCTTTTCAGCAGTTTCTCAGGGCGAGCTGTACAAAGAGCTTTCTTACTAGGGAAAATACTGACCTGGGCGTTGCCAAATCTCTTGCAGAGACAGGTCAGGTGAGTCTCTGATCACTTATTAGACAAAAGTAATTATTTTAATCCAAAGTAGTTTAAAGGAGAGAGAAAAAAATATTTCCTACCAAATATTTAATAGCAGAATTCATATTACGGGTTTTAAATGTGGACTTAAGTTCACCAAGATGGAAAATTATTACATGAAACATGCATGAAAATTGAAGTTGCTCACAAACAGGGGGAGTTTACTGGTAACTTTTCCAATCTCGGCAGTTAAGGAACAGTTTAAATGTCTGGGATTTCAGGAAAGGTGCCAGTTTATAAAGAGTAGAAAAACAGGCCAAGTTCTGTTCTCAGGGTGAAATTCACATCCGTAAAATGTCTACATATCTCCTCAAATAAAGCTAAGTTGGCACATGGAGGCTTGGCTTGGACTCTACATAATGACCAACTTCTCTTTCAATGAGGCTTGGAAGCAAAATCTGCAGCAGAATAAATGCCGGTATATTTTGCTGTCGATTGTTTGTATATGTATTTTCATGCACTCTTTCAACCTGCTAGTGTATATATACAAAAAAAATCCATAATGAAGTAGAAGTACATTAGTTTATAAAGTCATTACAAATGGACTGATTTCTGCAGTACAAATGATATCTACTAATCTCTAGTATCTTCTAACCTAAACCTTAGTTTCCTCATTGACTATTTTAATTCATAATCTTCAGTGCTGCAAATACGAGTATCACTCAACAGCCAAGTGCCTCATTCTGTCTTTTGTAACAACCAGAAACAGCATTTTGAATCTGGACCCGACACACCAGGTTTCATCTCAATCCCTGTATTACTACAGAAGAAGTAAGGAAATTATTTTCAAGGAGGAAAATGAATTGTGTAAAGTTGATGAATGTATACATAATGAAAGACAGCTGAACTTGCACTGACCCAAAGCACGGATGTTTCCACCAAACTGACAGGCCTGCATAGCTCCCATTAGTGTTGCACATGTACAGTGAGGAAAATGGACTCCAATTAATGTGTTTAGAGAGGAAAATGCTGCTTCCAGTATACTGTTCCCCAGCTGAGCTGAGAGTGACTTCCCAAGATAAGACCGTGCTGTTACTCAGCTTCTAAATAAGGTAAGAGAAGATGGGGCGATGAGGGGCTCAGACAGCAAAGTGAATTTGCCTTGGTGAATTTGAAGTGCTTACATTGCAGTCTGCAGTTCAGCCGTTTACCTGGTTTCTGAGTGCTTTTTCATTTACTGTCAATTTAACAAACCTTGTCCTCTGCTGATAAGGAGTCTTAGTGCTCAGTCTAGTCCACCAATTTCCCCTCTGCCGCCCCAAGCTTTTAGAGTGTCACATTTATTTTGGAGACTACAATATCTTTGTTTGTAAGCCCTCACACTGGGCAGTGGTGCATGTTAATTCATTAAGCCTGACAGAATGTAAAATTACAACACGACAGTAAGAATGTTGTCCCTGTACTGAGGTATAATTAAAGCATGGTCATCCAGGGAAACTTGAGTTCCCTTCTTCGGGGAAACCTTTTGTAATTCAGAGCAGTTAAAACCACTAGTTATTCAAGTAGGTTAACTCTCTCTCCAGTATCTTCTCTTAGATAGGTATCTTGTGAAGGATCTCTGATGTGGGCAAATAGTACGATCTGCATCTATTCCACCTCGGGCTCTGATTTCACAAGCTTAACACACCTGGATTGACTCCATACTGGATTAACAGACTTCTAGCAAAACCAACTTGTGCTACAGGAAATGCGGTGACATAACAAGTTCAACTTGGTTCTGATCACACACGGTCATCAGAGGATTCGTTGGCACTTTCAGTAGGAACAGAGGTGCTGCACACTCTTTGGAGTGACTCTTTTTGGGTTCTCTTCATCAAAATGGATAATGTTACACTGTGCCCGCTTAAAGCTTCCTTGTAGCTTCTCTAAGTTAAACTGTTCTTTTTCATTTCCTGCTCTGGGTTGTTATGAACTTAAGTAGCTGTCATGCCTTATCTGAAGTATAGATTAAGAAGTATATTAAATAATCTATAATAGATAAATAAGAAAAGTATATGAACAAATTTAAATTTCTCTCCTTTATTTCTAAAAGCAAATGACCTCATTCACAAAAAAAAAAAAAAAAACGAATGGGATAGGCCCCTTCTTTCAGAATGGTGGTGTGAGTTGGTGGTAAAGGTGGGGGCTTTTGTTAGCTAAAAGCACGTTTTGTTACATCTTACTTCACTGTGGGGCTGTTGAAGGCATTGGGCCAACAGTCAGAAGGGCCAGGTCCCACTGAGTATATATAGGTGATTTCAGCAGTAGCAGCATAGACATTTTGCAGCCACCTCACCTTCTAGCAAGAAACTGTGCTTCATTTATGAAATTCACTTCATGTGCACATGAAGCACAAAGGATATGTACTACTTAAATTCCAACACCCATGATGTATATTAGGGCTTGTCCCAGCATGCTGCAAAAGAGGTAAAAGTCTGCAGGAGTGCTTTGCTGACACAGGCTAGGAATTGACAGAGTGATTAGAAATGGCTATTTTATTTTTTTCAGCAACACAAACTCAGTTGTAATCTTATGGCAACAGAATCTCATTGTATAAGGAATCTGCTGCTCCCAGCCTCTCCTTGTCACCATTCTGGCACATCTTCTTGGAGGCTTGTGTTTGCTGACCACAATTACCTTGCCTGCACAAGCCCAAAAAGGTGTGGAAGGAGACCGAAGTGGCTGCGCGAAGAAGAGGTGCGATGCCACATATCCTCGCTTGTCATATGCCTGGAGACTCAGGGCACAAATGATCCAAGGCAAAAATAGCCCCGCCACCTTCCTTTTTTTTTTTTTTTTTTTTTAATAGCTTAGCATTCTCTTTCTTTTAATTGTACACTAATCTGGCTAAAGATTTTACCTGGTATGAATACGGTGACTTTGATTGACACTGGTGGAGCACCAGGTTATAACAGTGAGGTTTCAGGGATTAAAGAATGATGAGAAAATAGAAGTAGTTCATGGGGTATCGCATATTTTAGAAAACCAGAAACTTCCAAGAGTGTCAGAACTGTTCCACTTTCTTTGCCCTGATTCTTCAATTTTTTTCTCTTGCACCAAAATAGACTATTTGTTTATTACAGCAGGAACTAATATTTTTCCTGTAGCCAGTTAAAAGAAATGCATCCTCTTTGTGGCTTTGAAAATCCCTACAGGATTATGAATGAATACTTCAAGAGTGTATTATAAATTCAGACATGTCTATTGGGCTTTCAAGTATCACAGCGGGAGCTTCTTACTGAGGCAACCTGAGGGTAAAGGCTTTCCCACCTTTCCAAAGTGACTCCTCCCACAAAATTTTCTTAGGCTGAAGTTAAAAAAAATACCACCCTACCTAGTTGAGCTTCTTAGAGCTACTTCATTCTAAGCAGAACTGAATATAGATAAAATTTAGCACAATCACATACCCAGACATTGCTCTGGAGCCTGCTCAGTTTTCCTGCCACATGCAGTATCTTGCACACTCTTTAATGACAGGTTGTTGTTTGAAACCAATGTGCTTTTTATTTTAAAGTCTAAGCAGGTTAGCTAAAAAACTTGTTTTCCAGCACGTGCTGTCCTATATGCACTATGAACACCTGTCATTATCTCCTCCAAATTCCGCTGTTGCTCCTGCTTGCCAACTGGCAGAGTCAAAGCATTGTGACAGTGATTGCACAGTAGGATTAGACATAGCCTATTTCTCCCATCCCCTGCTGCGAGTGCTGAACCAGCAACTTTGCCATGTTTTGATCAGATGCGCTCAGCACTGACATATAAATCAGGGACAGTACTAAAGGGAGAGGGGAGGAATCAGCAACAAAGAGGCAAAATCAAGGGCAACTTGGAAGGAAAAAATGAGACTAAAGAGAGTTTTATAAGCACATAGCTTTGAATCTATATGTACTTACTTCTAAAGGGGATGAGGGGTGTTGCTACTTTCAAAAGAATTCCTGCATTTTCAGGTTTTTGAATGCACATCGCACCAGTAAAAAAAAACCTCCAGTGGGCTGAGCCTCAGAATGAACTGCAAGATGAAAATAAGTTTTAGCTGGAAATTGAAAAGTAGTTGCTAAGAAGTCCTGTCAGTCTTTGAAATTTAAGAACCACCTGCAGCAACTGGTGTAGGTGGTACTTCTAACACTATGCATGATGCTGACTTAATGGCTCAGCAGATGTTGTGCATGGGTGTAACTTCTTCATAAAGATTAGCAGAAAGGCTTAAAGACATAAATACGTTATCTTTATGGATGTCAGCTAAAAATACAAGATGGTATCAAGAAAAAAAGTCAAAGAGGATGGTGATCTTCCAAGGATTTTACTTGATTTGTTATGTATCAGAAAACAAAAGCTGATGTCAAGCTTTTTCCTCCATTGCTCCAACATTGTGGCAATGGAGGAAGGTTTGGGATCGGCAACTGTTCTTACAGCACACAGGACACAGAGCATGAAGATGAGGGAATATGTTGTATTTGATCATGTCTAGTGCCTAAGTGTGTATTCCCAACACTTTGTCAGCATTTTTGTGAAAGTAGCTGCTATTAAAGAAATCAGCTTTCAAAAGAAACATTTGGAGTAAGAGGCATGAAGAAAACTCCCAAAACAAGACATACTCATTCCTGCACTATATTGCTATGCCATTTGCCATACCACAATTCAGGTTAAATGTAAGTGTCTGTAGAAATGTTGACTGTCTAAACCCTCACTTTACAATGAAAAATCCCATGGGTACAGAAGAAAAACATGCATATGAGAATACACACACACACACACACACATACTTCCAAATTCTTGCACATATAGTCAACTTGAAACATGTACAAAATTTCTCTCAAGTCTCTTGAAGAACTGCTCAAATCTTAAATACCTAATATATGCAGGTGCTTTTGCAGGACAGTGGTCTAAGGCATAGTCACTCCTCAAATACTTTACAGTACAATCTGTGACTGAACTTCGGAATGGTGTTAGAGAGGAACCATAGATATTATCTGATATGACTCTATGTGATTTAAAATCAGCACAGCAAAATGACAACAAAATCCTCTGATTTGACGAAGCTTAACTAGTAGGCAAAAGCTTTCTCTCACTTACTCCATTTCATAGTGGACTCCTTGGTCTGAATGCAAGAATTCTATGTGTCCACTGGTGAAACTGAAGACCAGCTTTGTCCTTTGCTTTCTGTCTGTCTTATTAAACCTGTTAATTTGTATTTAAAACTATAAATAAAGAGATCATTCCCCAGGTCAAGCATTTTCTAAAATTCTCTGGTGCAGACTCACCCAGTACAATATATCCCTTAGTTTTAGTTGGCAAATGTAACAGAAACAAGAATGAAAGCAGTAAGATCTTACACACTTGAAAAAACAAGATTGTTATCTCCGTTTTTCAATTGCTATTAGTGAGAAAAGTAGCCAGCAATATGTAGGTCATCATCAGTAGCTGCTTTGGTAGTCTGAGAACAGTTTAAAAGAAGGAAGAGGTTTCTCTTTGTGTCTGAATAAGTTACTCTATATCCATGAAGGAGCTGTGGCTCACCCCCAAAGGGAGAAGCATTATCAACGAATGAATGAACAGGGCATTCTGTGTTATGCCAGTAGCACTGTCTTTGAAAACAAGGGAGACAAGAAAAGTAGATTCAGTGTGGCTTTTATTTTCCTGTCTACCATTGTGATGGAGCTCCTCCATTAACTCATTCTTGTCAGGTTGAATTGAAAGTGACAGTTAATAACTTACACCAGCATCTGCTTGTGCTCCATGCAATAGCAATAGAGTTCTGCAGTGTCCTCACAGTGTGTGGAGAGACTTGATTCATGGCAAAAGGTAGTGTCTAATACCAGTAGAGTATTAGATACGGCTGGAGGAAAAATATGGATGTGCTCTTGGGCCAACAACATCTCCTTTAGGTCACCTGGAAACTCCAGTTCCTACTGATGTAATGGTAAAATCTGGTGAATATAAATATTCTGCTTCAACTAAGTTATCAAAAGTTTGGTTCCTTGCTGATACCACTCCACTCACTTAATTAAGCTGCACTGAACTTTACCAGCAGATAGGAGCTGGATCTGAGCTAGAAAAATAATGAATATTTTTATTTTACAGCCATATGCAATGACCGATCCAGATGATAGCCTCTTCTGCAATGTGGGAATTCAGCAACTCAGATCAGTGACAGGGAACACCGCACTCCAGCCTGTGTGGTGGTACCATCACTGCAGTGTGATCATGCCAAATGGCAACGCACCAGGTGGGGACCTGGTAGGTGAGGGACTGGGTCCTGGGCAGGCATGCCACCTGGCAGTGTGTGTTTCAATCTTATCCTAGTTATCTTTCTAATCCCTTAGAACATGTACATCATTACCACTGTACATTATACTATTTCCTTGAATGTGTTCTAACCTAGAAAAAATTACATTAGCCAAGACATTGCTTTACCTGGCCTAGCTGTGCAAGCAAAACTTCTGCATTGCGCTAAAATTTGCACTTGGGCTTTTCCATGAGACCTTTAATGCTCAAGTCAAAGTAACAGATCTGTAATTGGTTTCAAGCATGCTGGATTAAGTCATTACCTACCATTGCAAAATGAGACATTTCAAAGCCCTCAGTCAAATTGTTTAGGTGTTCCTTAACATTTGCTCTTATCATTACACTTTCAGTAATTTTCAAACATCAGAGACTGTTGGTGCCAAATTTTATTTTGTCCTTCCATCAATGTGTAGGATAGCATGTTTTGTAACATTCACTTTATCCCCTCTCTCAGGTAGGACAAATTCTGCTTTTAATTACATTCTACTCTAATTGAACACTTATGACCACAGTGCTGATGTCTCCAAATATTGCTACAGTCTCACAAACCATTTGGCTGGGTTTTTTCACATTGTCATGTTGCCATTTTTTGTGATGTGATTTATAGTATTTCCCTTTCATCTTCACCTGTGCCCTTTTCTGAATGGAGCACATGGAAAAAAAAACCTCAAAAGTGGGACATATTTTCCCAGTGATAATCTTTACTGTTTCACTTTCTTTCCCTCCTTTTCCATCCCTCCCCTTATTTCACTAGATTCTTTTGCAGTGGCCTAGATTTAACAGCCTTTTACAGCTGATTCTTGTAGCTGCAAAGACCCACTAATATCATATTGTACTAGTCAGAAAGAGTTATTTAGGGCAGAGACATTCTTTTTGGTCTATGTTAGCACATGGATGTCCTGAGCCAGAAATGAAACTCAGAGGTCCTGCTACAATATGAATTGTAGCAGGAGAGCTAAAAATGTCTGTATCTATACAGCTGTAACTGTATTGAGATAGAGGAAGGTAAGTGTATCTAAAATTTGAATGAAAGCTATTCTGTTTACTCACTTTATTTCTTTTCCATCATTACTCTAGTCCCCTTTATTTTTTCAGAGGTCACCTACTTCCTTACTTGCCCTTCTACAACCCCTATCCTCAACCTTTTTATTTCCTTAAGATTCTTGCTTCTGAATTATTGGTGTATTGTTCACAGCTACTCACCATAGCAGAAGGTAATAATGGTAATGATCCATTGAAAAAAAATGCTTAAAATTGTTAGCTGAAAATTCTAGTGCACCAAAGTAACCTAAAGGAGATAATGCACAAACATGGCAGTGTAAGGCCATGCCTGGGTCTGTATTGCTGTTCCACTGGCCTCAAGTCCAGCAAAAGAGATTCCTGGTTTCCCTTCCAACAGCTGCTCATTTCTGCCTGTGTGTCACAGATTACCATCTGTTCCATTCTGCTGATTCAGTGTTTGAGTGGTTGTGCTCTATACCAGACCTTGTATCAGTTTTGAAAGCAAAACCAACAACTTTGCTCTACTTTTTCCTCAGTTACTATTTTCAAACCAGAAAATGTCACAGTTCTGCTTTGGGACGCAACCAAAATAAAGCACTAATTCAGAAAAAAAAATAATAAGGGGGCCAAGAATAAGCAGGAATGAGAACTTCTTCAATCTGTTCTAATAGGACACAGAACCCCAGGCTAACGGTATGCAGAGGCAAAAAAAAAAAAAAGAAAGCCTTTTTTGAAGAACTTGCAAGTAACTCAAGAGCTGCTGTTCCCTTCCTCTCAATTGAGTGACTGTATCTTCAAAGGGCTTTTTGCATCCATAGCATCCAACCAACTAGCTTGAAAGTCTCAGGAATTTAGATAGCATCCTCTTCTTGGATTTTGAGTGGGGCCTGCTGGATGTGATACTAAGCTTTGTTCCCTGGTAAGCTAAAGATCCTTCTTTCTGTGTAAGTGCATGCGTGTGAGACAGAGTGGCTGTGTCAGAATGGATGAGCTCAGCTTCTTGAGTGGTTTTAATTGTATAGGCTAATCATCCCATACAGGCTGATTTCATTTGTTCTGTCTGTGACATAGTAAGCTTCTATGTAGCAGAAACAATACAAGAATAAATAAACCCAAATATTAATCATTCCTGGCATCGTAACTGTTGAGTGTTCCAGGGGACCTTTGTGAAAATGCTGACAACCAATGCAGGGAGGGTTGGAAAGAGACATACATCTCCATTGGTGTCACTTCTCTATGCTAAATTATTTTGGACAAAGGAACATTTAATCCTCAGAGCTCACATACCTGAAAAGCATCTGATTCATATTTGAGATGGGATGGACTGGACAGGCACTCAGTACTTTCAGAATATTTTGCAAGGAAAGAATAGTCCTGTCCTGGTTTCAGAGTATGATCAGAAAACCTAACATTAATCCTCCTGGGGACTCAGACTTCCTGCATCAGAGTGGGTAAGCCACTAATTACTTTCCAAGTACTTTACAGTGTTACAAGCAGAAAACCTTTTGAACCTCTGCTCTCAGAATGGTCCTTTTGCTTATTCCTTTGCCCAGGCTGCATGTGTGAAATACGTGTTTGTGCATGACAGCAAGGACTTTTTGGCAGGTATATCACACATATCTTAATATGTAAATTGCTGACTATTATTAGAATGATTTAGGAAACAGATTAATCAAAACAGTTTAAAATTATGTTTGCCAATCAGGATCAGAAGCCTGTTAAACAATCCATATGAACACAGCTATTTTGAGCCTCTGCCATTTACCATCTGGCTCCATCTCTGGACTCTCCTCCTCTCCAAACACTCACAGAAACTTATTCTCCCTCCTCTGAGGCACAACCCAGATGTGCAGCTTCCTTTCCTGGGCAGCAGGAGGAGGTAGGGCTCAAACACATTTGTCTTCCGTGGTATCCCACTGTACTTACAAGAGGCACAGAAATATAAGCAGAGTACAGATAAACACTGTAAATGTATCAGCCTTATTTCCTTAGTATAGCAAGTTAAAAATGGGTCTGAAACCCCTTCTACAGTTTTTTCTACTCTTTAACGCTTACAATTAGAATGACCGACTTCTTACCATATAATAGCTTTTCTCTCTTCCATGTATTTATATGGTCTCCATTACCACAGCAATAAGAGCCTCACATCCTTTAATGAATGTAATTCCCCCTCTCTCCCTCCAGTGATGATGAACAGTCATCCCAATTTTAAATGTAGGAATTGGGCCAGAGAGAGAGTAAGGCCTTAGCATAGAAAGTATGGTCTAAGCAGAGGGGCATGTGAATTGCAACACACAGCATTATAGCGCTTTATCACGTGTACAACTTTAAAAACCTGTCTTGTGCTGTGGTTCCCCTCAGCAACCACCATCTCAAAAAGAACATCACTTTCTGCTGTGCCAAATTCAGGCTGAAGAGCAAACACAGGGCAAAACTGTAAAGGTAATCAGATCATGTCCTTGTTTTGATTTCTTGCTCCCCTTCTCACTCTCTGGTCTTTCCTGTTCCATTTCTATATTTTGCTGCTCTTTTCTTTATTTTTCCTCTTCTCTTATTAAACTGGCCATTAAAAAGAGGTATTTCCTATCTATAGCACTTGAGAAAGATCTTGTTTCAATAGAGCTTGACTCAGAGCCTTCCAGCTCACATCTGTGACTCCACAAAGGCAGGAAATACTTCCTATTAGTTGCTTTCTTGAATTGTTTTATGCTCGTAGTAAATTAGTGGCTCTCATTTGACTGTAGAGCTCTTTATTGAGGATGCCTCGCCTTCCACCTTAAGAGGCTGTATTGACTGTCCTCTGTAAAAAGTTTATGCCTTGAAAAACCAAAAAAAAAGGCATCCAATTTTGATTAAGTAGGTGTAGGTTTTCATTGTACACTTTCTCCACAAGATTCTGATGCACCTGACTGTTATTACAGATATAGATAAGTAAACAAAATATCTTTCTTCTGTTAAAGAGGTTTAGCTGTGTAATCAAAAGTAATTCAGTACCTGTTTAGCCTTGGTACTGGCTAACAAGAGGCAGATTCCATGCCCTAGTGGAAGAAAGATCAAAGGCTCTTTTGGCATTAATGAATGCTAACCAAAACCCCAAATATTTAATCAAGAGGGAACAAACCTTAAGACTCATGCAGCTGTGAGCATTTTTACAAATTTTCATAGTTTATACTTGAATCATATCTAAGAGTTTGTTACCATATAAATGAACAAGATTAAAGTCAGGTGACAAAGGGTGTGATTTTCAAAGCTTTTTTAAAACTGCTGTAGACTTGAATGGGGCCTAGGCTGGGACAATAGGGGAAGAGCTATTACAGGCTGTCACTTCTGAAAAAGCATTTAATGTGATAGAGTGTGACTGTGACTCAGAAACACAACAAATGCTTTAGAGGGAGGCAAAAAGGAAAGGATGCACCTGACTGGTTTTGTAAGGGTGCGTACAAGTGATACAATAATTCTTTCCCAACCAAAGTGGCAATCAGCTGATATCCTGAAGCAGAAGATTTGATTACCTAGCTTACCAAAGCACAATGCCAATTATCACACAATTACCTTAAATAATTATAATAATGTATTATTTTCATTGCAGTTATGCTAGGGAGCCTAGGTGATGGATCAGAATCCACTTTGCAATGCCCCAACACATACAAAAGAACCAGGGGTTCCTTCCCCAGAGAATTTATGGAAGACAACGGGTAGGAAAGATGCACAGAATCTGGCCACTGATATTGGTCAGCACAACAAGAAGGAATCATATTACACTAAATGTTTAACCAAGGCTATTTTTGTATAGACATCACAGCAGAGTAGACATTTTTCAAAGTATTACAGGGATTACAATGCAATTACTTAGGAGATGTTTAAGAGATGCTCCATCTGTACATAGAGGTCATACAAAAAAGCAAAGGGCTTAACTGAGAAATAATAATTAATAGATAAAGGTGACATCAAAAGGAGTAGTTGTGGATATGACACCTAGCTAGTGAGTGAAAGATGTTACGTAACAAAATCCACAAAGAGCCTTGTAAGTATTTGAAGTGGTGGAGAAGGAGCATCTTGTAAAATCAAGCCACAAGCAGATCACGCCATGACACAATCCAGCCAAGAAATCAGGAAGATAATCTCGGCAGTAATGTGTTGATGATAAAATTGAGATAACATGGAATTCATTGGCATGATCAGAAAAAGGTTATATCTACTAAGATACAATATGAGGAATTTGCATTTCCCCCATGTATATAGAGAAGAAAAGAAAGATTTTAGATGTGTTCTGTAAGCAGAAAGTCTTTCCATACAGCTGGGATATGATGATCTACAGAGAAGGAAAAAAAAAAGCAAAAATAGAGTTCAAGATGTACACCCAAATGTTTGTGAGGATGACAAAAAGAAGGAAAGCATCAAAGTTTATAGGTAAACTTGTCAGAAAGCAGTGTTGAGATTTTAACTGGATAGGAGGGGAGTTTCCTTTGCAAGAGATTAAAAAAAAAAAAAATTAGCATTCCACTTTGAAAAAAAACAACAACAAAATGAAATCAATACTCAAATTAAAAAAAAAAAGGAAATTAACTCAGTTAGCTCATAATTTCTGTTTTGGCCACTCTGCCTAAGTAATGTCAGAGTAGTCATTTTTTTTGTCCATCATAGGATGATTGTTTATGCCTGTGCAAAATCATTAATTGCAAAAGAATCTTTCAAGTGTTGATGAGATAAGTGTAATACAGGGCTATTACTAAAAGTATAATCTTGCATATGAGACTTTAATTACAATGATGATGCACAAAATCCTGGTTAGCTCTTACAGTCCAAGCTGAATATGGAGGACTGGCAGTTAAAAAAGCATGATTTAACTGTGCAACTGGTGCGTTTACTGTGGAAATCAATGAACCAGGAAAAAAGCAGAAGATTCTATGTAATTTGTGTCTACTTTCAAAGTAAACCACATGAAAAATTCATTTAAATATTTTGGAGGGAAATGTTCAAGTGGTGAAAATTGGGGAATCTCCTACAAAATCAATGCAGCTTTGCATCAGCTGAATATGCCTTGGTTACCTCTTTACCTTTTGTTTTAAAAAATGGTTGAAAACCAATATTATTTATTTACGTGTACTACATAATGCTATATTAATTGAGAAAACTGGTAGATGAAATTCTAATGTCGATAAAACAAAAAGTGAACTGCTAGAAAAATCTTGTTTACCAAATACTTATGTAAAGTACTCAGCTTCTTAGAACAGAACATAGATGATGTGGAATATTTTTATTATTCATTATTAAGAATGATGACAAGAAGAGACATTGCTCTCCTAATCCTCCAAAGCCCAGGAGGAATCTATGTGGTACAGAAAGTGAACAGCAAAAACTAAGCTGTATTCCCTAGAATGAGGTCAAAGTTCATTCTTGATGATTCAGAAAATGCACTTTGCAGCACATAATTCTGTGCAGGAAATGATCTGTAAAATTGCAGAATCAGAAAAAAATCTCATGGAAGACAGGATATGTGCCAAGGTTTCACCTGTACTTTGGGTATCTGTAGGATTGTACACAAAGTTCAAAATTGTCAAGAAAATAAGTGTAAACATTCTTCTTGCATCTACAGATGCTTGCATCTGAATTTGTAATTGGGGCAATTACCAACTAAATTACCTGCCTGCATATGTAACTAGGTAATCTGCCTACTTCAATTTGCATTTTTGTGGTGCCGACAGCCTTCGCAATTGTGTCCTAACTTTCCCTGAGATCTCGTAATTAAATCAAAGGACAGAGGGCCTAGAGGTTTCTGGATCCTTATACAGGCTGAGTCACCTCTGATTCTGTTGTGTCAGACGTAACCGGAGCAGGCAGTTAAATGGAATTACTCGTTATCACTTGGGAACTAGTCTGCTGCAGAACCAGATATTGCCATGTTTACAAATATCAGAAAGGATGGAATCTGAAGATTTCTACTGTAGGGCAAAACTTAGTAGTGATCTGGAATCTTCCTCCCTCTCTATTAAATTCTAGATCATCATTTAAAACCAACAGATTATATCTGCAAAATGCCTCTTTTTAATCCAAAGATAAACAGGTCAATTATTGAGTTTCATAGCGGGAAAAATATCAGCATTTGTTTCCAACAGTTTTCTCATAGAAGCTTGGTGCTAGAAAAGAGCCTCTGAATCCCTCAGTCAGAGACAGCCATGCAACAGCTGCTCATCCAGAAGGGTCCACAAAATTGCTACTCTACTTCTCACAGACACTTCCCACCATTGCATAGTGATGATTAGACCTGAAGTAAAAGACTGAGGGACACAGTAATAATTACTATCAGAAAGGGGATAGAAAAGATGAAGTATATTACCAGTGATTTTTGCCTCTGCTAAGCACTGTGTTTGTTAGATGAGTCTAGCAAGTGCATGTTGCGCACTACAAGAGGGAAAAAAAAATAATAAAAACATCTTAAAAACTCAATGATCTCTGCCAGTCTGACCTGAGAGAAAATTTCTTCTTTCTTGACTCCAAATCAGGCAATCAGCCTAACTCTGGGTGTGTAAGTAAGACTCATCAGCCAGGCATTTGTAAGACTTTAATACCACTTGCCAAATCCACCCTCAAGCTGTGGCCAACCTCCAATACTTCAGGGAAAGATAGAAAAGGGATTTAGAAGCTCAACGCAAAAAGTACATGGGGGGAAAAAAAAAAGGCATTATGTGCTTTCCATAGAACTTGGTTGTGATGAAGTAGAGATAAAAAAATAAGTGAAAAATAGAATTTACATTGTACACATTGAGGATGACAATATTTCCACTGCATCCCATTTTCGGAAAAAGAAAGAAAGGACCAGAGCTTTTAGGCAAACTATTGGCAGAAAGATGTGATGAGATTTTAGTTTGGATAGGAGGGGAATTTCTTTTGTAAGTGCTAAAAAGAAAAACAAAAATTAGCAAAACAACAACATTTAATACTCATGGTTTTAAAACAGACAGAAGAGCCCAAATGATAAAGTAATAATAACCAAATAATGTGTTTTTCAGTGAGTTTTGATTACCTCTGAGGAAAAAAAGTAGTCAAATTATACATCAAAATGGAAAACATCCTTTCTGCCCCTTACAGTTAGTTAGTGAGAATCCACACACCATGGTGTTTGTAAAAAATAAACATGAAATGAAGCAGAGTGCAAGCAGCTTTTCAAATCGTAGAATAGTTTGGATTGGAAGGGACCTTTAAAGACCATCTAGTCCAACTCCCCTGCAACGAGCAGGGACATCTCCAACCAGATCAGGTTGCTCAGAGCCCCGTCCAACCTGGCCTGGAATGTTTCCAGGGATGGGGCATCAACCACCTCTCTGGACAACCTGTGCCAGTGTTCCACCATCCTCACTGTAAAAAATTTCTTCCTTATATCCAGTCTGAATCTGCCCTCTACAGCTGTAAATCAAATACTCATGACTTAAAAGGCCAAGTGAAATATCTACTTCAAGATTCCCTCCTAAGCTGTGATTTCTTCCATACACTTACTGAGCTCATTTCATTTTACCTCTTCTTTTGCTTCAAAGCTTCACAATGGAAAACAATGCCTGGTTTTTAACAGCCTCTAACTAGGAAAAGAAATTAAAGGAGAAGTCACATACATAGTTTATGAGAGTACTTTCAAAGGTCATTCTCAGCTGTCTATGCATCTATGTACATTGTTGAGGCTAATGGGATTATTTCTCAATGATACTGCTATCAGAAAGAACAGAATCTGTCCCATCAACTTGAAAATGTATGATCATTCTGTATGGTCCATTATTGATTAAAGCTTTGCTAGGAGCTGATTGGCCTTGATTTACTCAAGCTGATGCATTTCATCTCAAAAACTGAGTATTCGAAGTAGAAATCTGCACTCACTTCTGATAAATGATATGACCCACCTAAAACTGGAATTGCTCTCTTAAAGCCTGTAGCTCACCAGAGGAATCCTTTAGCAGTTAAGTTCCCAGTTTAGTTAGGAATACAGCCTTGTGCCTTCTGTGGCACTTTCCTTTTTTAATCTATTCATTTGTTAGAAAGACACAATCTACCGGAAAAAGAAAAGGCAGATGAGTGGAATATTCCTGAACAAATGCCGATTGCACAGGAATCTATTTCAATGGCTTCAAGTCACATATTCTTCTGAGCATGATGTGGATATTCATGTCATAAACCAGTCACATCTATCCTGCCCTCTGTAACAGGATCAGCACGAACGTCAACTCAGTATAGGAGACAGACCAGCTGAGGCCCATGTTTCCTCCCTAATAATATGCCTGTTTCTTTTGGGTTTGCTCACCTTGTATCATGTACTTGTAGCCTGGCTTCTATCCTACCTGCATTTGTATTATGGTCAGTTGTTAATAGACAGGAATATTGATTATGGCTGATATTGATTTAATGAATGTTTGGTAATTTCATAATTTTGCTCATTATGTGTACAGCAGCGCAATGATGAACAGACCAGTTATTATTCTGGAGGAAAAGCAACAGAAGGTGGGAGGCTGTTTCAACCGGCATGGAAAGATAGCACAAAAGTCATGAGTGGGTGAAGGAAACCAGAGCTTGGGTGGAGCAAAAAGAAAGGGGTAGGGTGTGAATGATGATGGTGAAGCTGCAGGCAAGGGTGACACATTCTGTACAGTTATTACAATGCTTTTAATTATCTCTCATGCCTAACATTCCATTAGCATCATGCTACCATGGGTGGAGACTGATGATGGGTGGAAAGGGACATCGTTCCCCTCCTATCCTTATGCAATTCAAACCACAGTGATAACCGGTAAATCCCTAGAGATAAGGCCCTTTTACTTATTCATTCCTCCCAAATATAAGTTGAGCTTTCTCTAGGTGTTCTGCATTTCCGGTGTTCATGAATGTTATTCATCTGCTGAAGCCAAAGTATAACAGACATACCGGTTTTTGCAGTTATTAAGATCACTGAGGCCAGACTGTCTTGTCCATACTATGCTCACTGAGGGTGTGTGGCCTAATAAGTAGGTGGAGTAGTTTAAAGGAAAAATAGAAACATAGACCATTTTTTTCCTTTTTGTCATGACAAAATTCCTAACTGACAGGAAAAGATGCTTTTCCAGTAATTGCATCAGCTCTGATTGGCACAGGCACTCCCAAAGCATAGTGACAATCTCAGATTGTGCCAGCATCATAAACAAAGAGAACTTAGTTGAAAAAAAAAAAAAAAAGAAAACCTCAAATAACCTGCAGCATTTTTACAGGCACTGCAATAAAATAGACTGTGGTAATACCCTTTTCAATATGTCTTAAAGATTTCTATTTGGGGAACAAGAGCTATAATAGAATTTATAAACTTGCTGCATCATTTATTCTTTTCTTTACAAGAGCGATTCATTGTACTGATGGGATCAGCTGCCTCAAATCTGTTTTGTAGTTATGTGACTTTTAGGACCTGGACAAAGCTCGGACTCTACTGCAGCAGATCTCAACTATCTTCACCAGCTGTGAAATGGCTCTGAAAACAAGATGTCCTCTTCTTGTGACAAAGACTATTTATTCACCATCTCTGTTTTTCACCATATTTTCTGAAAAAAAAAAAAAAATCAGAGAATGGTTGATTCCTGTCTGCACTGACAACCATGATAGGTCCAGTCTGCTCCAATGTTTTGGAAATAATCCTACACATTTTCTTTCCCATCCTTTCTCAGAAATGTTCTAGAAGCTTTTTCTAAAGGGAGGGCATGATATTTTGCTTGCTCTTTTTGCAGTTCTGAACTCAGTTCTAGAGCTACCATCATACCTACATATACAAAATGAACTGATGAAAACTCTAAGTCTTAAATTCCTGGGGGAGATTTCTCAATTAATCTCTGGAAAATGCAAAATTTTGACAGATGAATCAAACTTTTCCAGCAGAAAAGGAGTGACTGTAATGCAGAATCTCCTGACTGTTCAGCAACTATACACTAGCAAAATGAATCATCAATAATCAAAGCTTATATTATTGTAACATCTAAAGCTGAGGTGCAATAACTGCTCTGTGAAGTGCTAAACGGGGGCTGCTAGTGGCGGTATGTTGCAATCATATTGTCACAGGAAGAACTATCTGCTATCTTTATTGCCCATAATACAAAGTTTTCATTGCCACTAGAACCTTATCATAGATATCTTCTGAAAGTTTATACAATAAGAAAATAAAATTTTAGACACCCAATTACATGTATTTCATAAAATATGAGAGTTCAGTAAGTGACGAGGCATTCACATATCTTAAATAGACCAATCTCCACTCTCTTCCAACCTTTTACCATTCAAATTCTCCTTCAAAAGTCCTGTCACTTCTCTTGCTCTGCCTTAGTTTCACTCTTACATTTTAGACTGGTAATTCAAGGTTTTGTGCTCACTGAATTTATGAAGATGAAAGAGACAGCATAGAGGCAAGATATCAGTCTTGCCCTTACACAAAAAAGTTAGTTCCTCTTTACCCACAGGAATCCAGGAGGATATGGGAGCCCCACCAAGATATCACCTTGCCCCATGAGAGAGAAGTCTAGAGGCTTCATGAATTTTCTGGAAGTGGGAGCACACTGGCTGGATATCATTAGTCAGCTCTAACTTGTTCCTGAAACACAGTGACACTCTGCTCCTGCTGTGCTCCCAAAGCACCTCTTCCACAGGACCTGTGGGAACCACTGCTTCATGCAGATACAAGATATTGTTGATGCTGTATCTAAAAACTGGCTCCCAGCTCAGCTGGCTGGGGTAATTTACCCCTCCATCCCTGTGTGAGTCAGCTGCTCCTCAGCGCCTGCGGCGATTCAGCTGTGCCTCCCTTCCGCGGTGTTCATGCCTTACTAGCTGGGAACGACTTGTCCACACTGTTGCATTTCAGTTCACTAGCTGTAATAGCGTAATACAGCGTTGGTGTTAATATTTAAATTAACAAATGTTATAGTTAGAGGTGATCAGATGTTACACTAACTGAAGCCATATAAAGATCTAAGGTAGCACACTCAAATTCATGAAATTCTAAGCATTTATTTTTATTTACTGCTTCAGAGTTCTGGGCCCTACTCAAGGGCCCAGCTTGTTATGTTCTGCACTATGGAGTGCCATGATATATTTTAAGGGATTATTTACTGTCACTTTTACTGTACTAGCATTTAATTTTCATCAGAGGTCTGAGATATACCAGTAACACATTAATCATGTGTCACTCATCCCATGCAAAACATAGAAAACAAATAGAAATCAACTGTTCCTTTCCTAACATGAACTGCTCTTATTAAACTGAGAATTTGCTTTGCTGATTGCTTTTGTTGTTTTCAGAAATTCTGAAAATTCTGAAAATCATCTGAATTAAAAGGAGATAATTTAGGGAGGCCTTCTTTGTAACAAAACGGAAAAGAAAAAACCTCACTACATAGTTTCTTGAAGTGTTGCTTGTACATTTAAAGTACAAATCCAACAGATTAAACCTGCATTGAAATATGATTTACTGATTTGAAATATCAACATACTCAATATTCTCATTGTGAGAGTTGCATGTATTGTCAGATTGTGATGACAGAAAAGGATATTTTGTCATATACATTTAATAAACTACTCACAGACTACAACTATTTGAGTATTGTGTGCTTTTGAACAGATATAATGAAAAAACGAGCTGATTCTGTACTTGTTAAAACCAGTTGCAAAGCTTGCACTGGATCAGTGCTTTTAAAAGATTACTTTAGAAAAAATATTTTGGTCTGTTGGGTTTTTTATTTGGTATTTTTGTTTGTTTGGTTGGTTTTTTTTAAATGTCCTAGCATGTGGAAGGAATAGATTACATGTACTGAGATTTTGCCTTTTGGTGTGTGTACGGAACAAGAGGCTGAGCTCCAGACTAGAGAGCTCCCTCTCCCACCAGTGACAGAAACAATTGTGCATTTCAAAGGAACCTCCCTGCAAGTCTGAGGAACTTTTTGTTATGTAAATGAAACTAACTTGTTTGGTTTTGTTGATGTTTTTAAATACCAAGTTGTAGATATGTCTGTTGTGTTAAACACATCAAACAGGGAACCAGAACGTCAGTCTCCTACACTCTGGGTCCTGCTGTAGACACGGATAGTTTGCTTAAGGTTGCATTTCAAACAGCAGCTCTTTGATGCTTTAAATACCCGGCTGAAGAGTGATCATTAACACAAGAAGGTGGGAACAGGCAATCAAATGGAATTACTGGCAGGGGAGGGGCATTAACAGGGGTTGCCAAGCTGAAACAGCTTCTACCACAAAATTACCTCAAACTAGTACAAAAGTATACATAAAACCAAAAACTGTCACTGCCAGTGTCAGTATTCAAAACCTCCGCTGGTACTGTGAGTGATAAAGGGGGAAAAAAAGTTCTGCTTCTCTTCAGTCCAGAAACAGGAGTTCTTCCATGGACACGGACTGTGGATGAGGTACTACAGGGTCCACCACAGAATGGGAAACCCCAGGACCCGATCTGTGCTCCTGACTGCCGTTACAGTGAGCCTGGGCATGTCTGCATTGCACAAGGGACATCTTCAATCTGCACGGTTGCAGTGCGGAGCTGCAAGCTGCAAAGCCACGTCACAACATTTCAACAAGTTTCATGAAAAGGTCATTATGATGTTTTCAGCCCTTCTGAGCCCCATGATTCCCAAGTCAAAAAGAAAACCATTAGTTTGCCTTCTGGGCTCCAGAGGAATACAGAAGTATTCCGTAGAAGCAGGCAGAGATTTGAGTGCAGAGTTTGTAGAATGCTTGAGTTCTCAAAATAAGTTCTAAATTATTGCTTTCAGAATTTTGTTTTTCTAGGAAACACATAATATTTATAGATAGGCTGAATCTGATTTTTTTTTTTTTTTATCAGAGAGTATATGATCCACTGAGTACTCACTCTGGCTGTGATTCTTCTTTGGTGTTACTTGTGTCATGCCTGAAACCTTGTGGATGGTGGCAGTCTGAGGAGGGGAAGACAAACTCACAATTGTTCCGTACCATCATGTTTCCAGTATGTGCATACACAGAAGAGGGTGGCTTCTGATTATCAAGGGCTGAAGTAAACAAACACTTGGACCCAGCCCAGTCATTCTTAGGCTGGTTTCCAGTTTATTTTTTAAATGTGCGATCCCCCAATCTCATTGGTGTTTCCTGTACTACTTAATAAAAACAGAATCTGGTTCATTAAGTTCTTTAAACGAAGTGACCTTGTTCAGAGGTCACTAACCATCAACAGTCCATATGAAGCCAAGTTTGGATGTTAAAAAAAGGACTAAAGAGCATACTACCTTTTCCTGCCTTTTTTAGTTTTATCATATCCTGCAAATTAAGGGCTTTGAGTAATTTTCAAAACTGATCAAAGAGCTGCATAATACACCTCTTCACAGTCCAAACTATGTGGGCTCTAAGGGTGGAAATTTCAAAGCAACATGCAGGAGAAACTGTTGCCCCAGATAAGTTAATTAACAAAATTAGTAATGGCTGGAGTTCTGAATTTGATTATTCTTCAAATCTTCTCTTGTTACTGCATTGTGATTTGTTTCAAAAACTATATGTTGGCATGTTCAATTTATCAAAAGATGTAATACTTTAATACTCTTCCTTTCTATTTGTGTAAAATAACTGTGCATAAAATTAGATAATCAGATTCCACTGTAAAGACTGCTGCAGTTATACGTGACAACCAGGGAATCGTGGAATCAAAATCTGTGTATGTCATTTCTGTATCTGTGAGGAGAGTAGTGGGTCAGAGCAGTACGATGGAACCCAAAGCTCCTGGGAAGCAGATTATATTAATGTGCAAAAAATAAGTAGTTGAGCTTGTGTATCTCTAGCATTAGGACTTACATCAGGACAACTCCCTTGAGGGAGTTTGTGCCTTCCTTCCTCCTCTCCCATGGTTCAGTTCTCAATATCTTTAGCCTACTTACAACTTATGCTCAATTTTCTTTCTTTTTTTTTGGAGAAACTCACAATTTTCAAAGTTTCAACTCACTCCATATAGATACACTCAGTTGGTGTTTACTCCATTGGTGTTTACTCCGTTGTGAAATTTGCTATCAAAGGCAACCCTACAGCATTTAAGATTCACAAGTCTCTTTCACACAAGTCTCCTTGTTAGGTATACAGAGTGCGAAAAGAAACATACAATTTGGTCCACTCTTGATGTTCCCATCTCAGTAGCAGACTGAAACAAAGCAAAAAGTACTACCCAGGACTGCAGCTACTTCTTTGTTAGACACTTTCCAAATGCTGTGTAGCAGTATAGTTTGCACTATCTATGACTGGTGCTCTAAGTAGTAGACAGTACACTTCAAAAGTTTGGGATATGTTCCAGCGAAGATTTCAAGCACTCCAGTACTGATTCAGATTAGCTAAGCTGAAAGTCAGCTGAAACACAGGGTCACCCTTGCTAACTAAATTTTCTGGATGATTCTTTGGTTATGATTGGCCCAGAACAAACAAAAGATATCTACTGGTCTGTCCCATGCCACCTGGAACTCAGAGCTGAGCTGTACAAAGATACAAAAGAGCACAAAGGAAAGAGCAAACTAAGTTAGAAGCTTCCAGGAAATATTGGCTTGAGCTGACTTTAAGCTGTAGGAAAAGGTTCTCGTCTGTCCCTGCTTAACCATGACAGTGTTTGTAACAGCCACTCTCGTGCAAAGTAACTTTACTGCTATCATAAAAAGAAGGCATAAAGCTTAGATAATCTGGGAGCTGTGTTTGTGAATAAAAATCCACACTCAGCAGTAGAGCTGTTTCATAAATGGGCAGCCCCTATGACCTTCTATTGTCATAAAGATACCATAGAACGGTACTATTGCATTATGCTTATGGTCCATATGTTATGCTTCAATTCAATTTCTAAGAGGGAAATTACTAAAAACACCTAAAAAGATTTGCAAGCTTAAAACCTTCTAAAGTGAGACTTGGTGTTCCAAACCCCATGGTTCAGATTTACTCTACTTGGTCCAGCACTCTGTCCTTAAAATTACCTTTCTACTTATCACCATGCCTACACTGGGAATTGCATCAACTTAGTTTCAAATTGTTCAAGTGAAGTTAGCACAAAAATCATATGTGGACACATAGCTTGGTTTTTGTTCTCTACTAATAGTCAATTAATAACATATGAAAATGTTACCAACATGTCTTACGTCAAACAAGAAAGGCTTATTGAAGAAACTAAAAGGCTGCATTGAGATTGATGCAGAAGGATGAGAAGTCTAGAGAAACTGTCATATCTCATTACTAAAATCAGTATCCTAAAGAACAAAAAAAGGTCCTTTTATGTAATTTTAAAAAGAAAAAAAAGATGACAGGATTAAAAAAAACCCCTAACACCTACACTAACTAAAAAGCCTAAAACCTCAATAGAAATCTGTCCTTTCTTTAAAAATCAATTTGCAAGACAAAATGCTGACAATATGAAATAAAAATATTTTTACTAGATTCAAGAAAATCTTAAAAAGAAGAAAAATTATATAACTGAAAGAATATAAAAGCTCTAGATTTCAATACTATGACTTTTAATGGTATCAAATTATTGTAGTGATCATAATCCAGTTTTTAAATTCATTTAAAAAACCATGAAGGTTAAAATCAGTCTCATCATTGCTATTTGCAATGTAGTTTAAGTGTAGCATTGCTGCAGCTGTGAGGAACTAAGGATATGAGAAAGACAGGCTGAAGGCAGATAGAATGTTTCTATTAGACCAGCTGGGTTTAACTGGGAAAAACTTGCAAGCTTTGAGGCATACAAACCTCACCTCAGGCTAAAAGCTTTTGAGTGCAAGGCGGGTTTTTTTTTTCTTCCTGTTTTATCAATTGATCAAATGTTCTTTCTCCCTTTCCTGTTTATTATTTCACACAGATAGATATTCATCTCAGCTAAAGGAAATATAAAATAACAAATATACAAGACAGAACCAAACAATGCTCGCCTTCAACAAAAGAGTATTTTCAAGTTTAAGGCACCTGCTCAGAACTGGCAGTCTCTTCTTGACAGTCTCCTGTGTTCATCACCACCTTTGGTAGCTCAGAACTTTGAACCTCGGTTTCTTACCACAGTCCTTATCCAAAAAGAAAGATAAAACACAAGTTTTGAAATATCTTTTCGTTTATGTCGAACAAAAAAGCTCAAAGCAGTCATAGCTACTGGCCAGTCGCACAGAAGGCTGTGTGTGGGCAGATTAGAGACTAAAAGGATGGGATCACTTGAGAGGAGGGTAAGAGAAGCAAGTCACATGCAGATGATGAAAGACTGATCAGCAGTGGAAGAGAGGGGAAGGGGAACAGAAGTGCTGATCAGTGAAGAAAGGAGGAAACAAGGAGCACATTGTGGGCTCAACTCAAAATGTTACTGTTCATCATTAGCTTAGACCTGATACTATAGGTCTAAGCCCCTTGGAAAAGGTAGACTCATGAACAAAGATGTAAATCGACTGAAGAATTTTTGATGGGGTATCCTGCCAGCAGTATCCTGCAGATTTATTAATACTGAGCACTCTGCAATAAATACAAGTGCAGTGATCTCAAAAAGCCTAAATAAACAACAACCAAAAAAAAAAAAAAATCCACTCCATTCCAACATTATCGTTCTCCAATATTTCTGAATTTCATGTTGAAATGACACTTGGTTTTGCAACATATTATGCTTTGCCTATACTAATATAGTAGTACATTTTGAAAATATAGCTGAAATAATTTCACTCACTGATTTTTTTTTTCCAAATCATGAATTTATATCATATCAGGGCTTTCAAAAAAAATGCTCCGATGTGGAAAAAAAAAGTCAAAATAATGACTTTTCCTGTAGCACATGCCTTCCCTGAGATAGGAAGTTTGATTCAAAGCATACATTGAAATTAGTTGGACTCCCATTGATTTCAGCAGAGCAGATCTATAAAGAGATCTTGAAGAATAGAAGGAAGAAACCAGTGACAACAAATTGAAGGAGTTCCTTTTTAACAATGCCTTACAAATATACACAATGATCACTCAGTCCTGCCTTTGATGTACAACTCCCCAAAGCTTTAACTTTGCTACCACAGGAAAAGCAGAATTGGGCTTCCAAACCAGACAGGCACAAACCACATCTGCTCTCAAACACACCAGAAATAACTGGTGAGGTACCGCTGAGTGCAGTGCGTGCTTGTGTCTAGACTGGCAAGTCCATACGAAAGTCCTGCATATACAACATTAAATAATCAGTGGAGACTGATTTCTGTGATTTGTCATGTGGCCCTTGGTGACGTCAAAGCCTTGTTTTGCACTATTTTCTAGAAATATCCAATGTATTTCACAAGTAAGACAAAGCTATTTGGAACAGTACTTATGAAGCTAAAATCTGAGCTACCAAACCAGGACCTGTGTCTTTCACAAACGTGACCACATGTTTCTTCCGGATAAAGATGTAAAGATACAGATCGCTCAAGCTGAACGGATCCATGGGCAACACATACTATTGTTTAGACAAGAAAATGAAACCAAGTTAATAGTAGCACCCAGGCTGATTTTCACTCGTAGCTCAGTGAAAATAAAGCTTTTGTAATGGGAATGTTGATACAACCTCAACTGTAACAGCACAAACACTGCTACTGAAATACAGTTTTGAGTAAGCTCCATCAAGGAGTGTTTTGTAAATGAATAATGACTTTGCTTAAAGCCAATCAACATCAAGTGTGTTAAAAAAGATGAAATAGCGCTGGAAGGCAGTGGGAGGTAGAGGAGCCTCAAAGTGCAAACAGGTGCTGATCTCCCTTCAGGGGGGATTGAGTGGCACAGACCTTACAGGGCTGTCACTTCTGATCAAAGCAAGCTCCAAGACCACATAATCACCATCACCCACCTTTTAAAGGATGCCCTGATTTATCATCTGTCAGTGTTAATAACTTGGCTACTCTGTCTAAAATACTTAAGAACATTACACAAGGATAACATTTCAAATTTTTCTGAAGAAATGTGTAAATGTTTTAAACTAAAATGCACTGAAGTTCCTCCTTTGAGGCCATCTGTTGCTGGAGACCACCTGTCATCAAAAGACCACCTGAGCACATAATATCCCATCATTACAGAACTATCCCCTTGAAGCCATGGATTTTAAGTGTTAGAATAAGAAGGGTGTATGTTACAGACATTGTTGTTACTGGGCTTTTCATATAGTTTGAAGCCATGGGATGACAGCCATATGTGAATAATGGCTTCATAATAACATACATATGAAATGCTACTTTGGGAAAAATCTGATAAGAGAGCTGAACATTCTTTGACTGAGCTGCTCACATCCTTTCAACCATGGTGCTTGCACTGTACTGTTCAAAGTGTCCTCATACATCACACCCAAAACTAAATCTTGAAACTACTGACCTGAATTTTATTTCTATTTATACGAAGCATCGGCATTTCACTGAGAAACAAGACTTATATTATTGTAAATAGAATTTTGTAGGTTTTTTTTTTCTGAATCCCATTTTACCCTTCTGATCTCATACTCTTACCTCATAAACCTCTCTTCAGTAAACAAAAATATTCTACCAAGCTACCCTTGCCAAAAAAAGGAACTTTCTGCCTTTCTTCTACCTAGCCCTAACACATGAATCTCTACCTGAGTGCTGAGGCATAATTTGCGTTGTCATAACCTACACAGTTTGAGACAATCTCTGTCCTCATAGGTAACCTACAGCTGCAGCGGGAGAGAAGAGAGCACTCATACACAAGCCTGTGGCAAATATCTCATTCTTGATTTACAATGTAGCTATACCTTAACAGAACAATTTTTTTTTTTGAGATATTTTTATCTGATAAATGCCACTGGACTGTGATAAAATATCCTTTCCAGAAGGACATTCTGGACTAGTCTTCCTTCCTCAACAAGTTTGCTATGGAGTAACTGAATTGTGAATACATTCACATATAGATACTTTTCTTAAAAGTCTGCTGATAAGCAAATACTCAATAGGCCTTGACAGTACTTAGAGAAAATTCCTATAAAATTCAACAAATAAAAATATGAACATGATTTTACTAAAATATAAAATTACTATGAAAAGTAAAGAAGTTTAATACAGAACATTTTGGTGATATTTTCTTAAAGACTTTCTTGGTTTATAACTTTTTTGTTTATTATTACCATTATAATTTAACTAATATGCAGCCTTCTAAGACAAGAATAGAATTATCTGTTAAATTATTAACAATGCTATATTAAGTCACTGAAATGTTGTGAAAACAAGTATATTAACAGTTCTAAGCTTCCAACTCCTTAAGTAGCTACTTAAGGAGCTACTGTTAAGATTGTTAGAAGTACGATTTCTGAATTAATTCATTCTTAAGATGTCCTTAAAGACAATCATTATACTCTGATGCATTTACAGTACATTAGTCCTGAAGTAATGAAATCAGCATCATTATATACTTGAAGGATCTAGTTTGCTTACCAGTTAACAAAAAAAAAAATTCCTGAATAACTGCAAAGCTGAAATAAAATTTAAATACTTAGTTTACAGTTTAGCAAGAATCTATTTGTAACACGATGCCTCTAGCCAAGCATTCATATTTCGTATTTTCATGGAAGAACTTGCAGTTCTGCTCTGGTGACAATGAAGGGCCTAAGCTGACAACTGATTAAGCTCAGAATGGCAGCAGGAATTTAGCCACTGCTGAACATCTTTTTTCATTTTTTTTTCACTTCCAGAGTCCTAGCAGTGGACTGTAAAAATACATGATCAACAATGAAAGCAAATAACGTTCTAGTCTACAAAAACGGGAAGATGTTTACTTCGGTGGCTAATGTATTTTAGAGTGAAGCCTGAAACCATTCTCTAAACAAATCTGTGTCTAGTAAAACCAGCACCAACCTTCATGTCAGAGATTAAATTTGTGTGAAGCAGATATGTTACTGGCAAGGTGACAGGCATAATAACAAAACACATATTTGAAGGACTCCTGTAGCAATTGGTTGTACACAGACTATTTTAAAACTTGGTATTTCTTGGGATCTAATGCTATTGATCTTAATGAGAACATACACAGATGCAAAGGCATTAATTTAGTAGTTTCAAAAGTGGATTTGTTTAGTGCAATGTCCTACTTTGGCTCCAGCAGGATTAACTTCCAGGGCATCTAACAGCTGTGGATCAGACAGTGGTACATAGGCACAAAGGAGGAAAAATATATTCCCCCAAAAGCTAACTTTTATACTGAAAGTTGCTTTGCATACGTGCATTTCAAACATAAAGATTATTAATAATACCTGCAACATCATTTTTTGTCATTCAAATGCCTAATCATTGCTAGAAATGTTTAAAAAGAGTACAAGACTGTAGCACTGCACAGACAAACTGAGCATTAAAAAAATCAGGCTACTAAAAATGATCCTTTGTTACAAAGTTCCTAGCGATAAGATGACTGTCCCAGGGATCTTCACTCTCCTAAAGTCCATTAAGACCTCTCTTCTTTCTGTGATGAGATACCTGATAAACGGTTTTGTAGAACAGCCCGTGTGAGAGTGAGGTTGTGTTCCTCTCGCACCAGGTGATCACACAGCCAGTTTCTGAACTGCAAGGAAAACTTCAGGTTCACACCAAATCATGCTCCACTAAAAACTTTTTGAAAATGTATTTACAATTTTAACTTTACCAGATAGCTTTCCTAAAGTAGGAATTTAAAAGTAGCATTCAAATTCTGTTTCCTCTCTTCTTTCTCCCGATCTTCCCGAAGTCTTTTCCCAAATATTAGTGATACTTTCAGTAGCGTTAGAAGGGGGAGAAAATCCCTGAAGAGTAGAGACTGAATTGTACTCAAAGCGTGCTGAAGTGAGCCAGCTATCTTTAACATGCTGCACATACCCTATGCAAATCTGAAAGGGGTGTTAACCAAGGATCATTGTTGTAATCTCAGTGCTTTGTAAACATGGAACTACTCTGCATCACTGCAGCTTTTTTACATCACTAAAGCTTCCTCCCATTCAGTTTTCTCAGTTGCAGAGGCTCACAGAAAGATGCAACTTCAAAATCCATTTATTTAATTCCAACTTGCATTTCTTTTGAGTAAATTTGATTTTTTTTTCTGCTTATACTTGCAGGCAAGTATAACAATAACTATTATAGCCAAAGTGTGCTTTTATCAAATAAGTGAGAAAACAAGTTTATTAACCACAAAGCACATCAGAGAAAGTTTAGAACACACAAAATTATCAAACTAAAGAACATATTTTATTTTTAATAAAATAGTGGAGCATGAAAAATAATTGTATATTACAAATATATACAACACAAAACTGTGCACCTCCAGCACAGTAAAGAGCATCACTCTATACAAAGCTTCCCTTTGCAGAATCTAGTGCTTCTTGATCTATTCTTACTGAGAATTTGTTTAACAATAGAAAGAGTCAATAAGCCCTTTGGGTCTCTTTGAATTGATCCCTCCCTTTTTTTTTTGCACAAATCAGTCCAAACGTGTATAACATTGGCTTGATTTCCATTAAAAAGCCACAAAATGTAACACTAAAGGGTTTCTGAGGACTAGACCTCTTAGTTCTTTTGTTAAGAGATTTCTTTTGTTGTCTTTATGTACAGCAAAATACTTGTTTCTCTTTTCATGTCAGGGTAAGAAAAAAAATGTATTGCACATTATTCTTATTCACAAAGTTTGTGTCTGGTGCAGGAAGTTTCTCTTTTAGTGAAAGAATATTGGTGAGCATTATAGATTGAACCTATTTTTAGGCACTCCAAACCCACTAGGCTCACATGAGTTGTTAAGGATTTATCTTTTTTTTTTTAACGTTAGCACGGAAGTTGCTTTCACAGATAGCATACTTACTGAGGACAGAGCTCTTTGGGACCTTAGTTTCCCTAAAGAGACAATGCTCAGTTGGACACTTTTAAAACAAAATCATTGCTCCATAAAACTTGGCTAAACCTTGTTACTCAGAAACCTGTAGGAAATCCAGCTCAGCTACATGAAAAAGTTAAATAGGGTGGTGTGGTTTGGTTTGGTGTTTTTTTTAAATAATAACCTGAAGGCTGGATGAAGTACTTCACTACAAATTATTAACAGAAGAATTATATTCTCTTTATATTCCCAATATTTCTTTCACTGAAAACCTTTCCATAAGTACATTTACCTTCACTTTTTCACCAGGTCCTGAATTCGGCGTGATACATTTTTTGCCTTGAGATATTAAACTGTTCTCTGACAAAAAAAAAATAAAATAAAATAGCATCATTTATTTTTTTAATTTCTGACTGCTACTGTGGACATTTGTAAGTCTGTAAGGTAAGATACAGTCTTTTCTAAAACCTGGTCACACACAAGTGGGTGGTTGTAATGTTGATTCATATTTCGCAAGGTGAGTTTTCTGTGGATGTTGAGGTTTTTTGTAGATTCCGCTACTTGTAATAACACTTGCAGGTTTTCTCCTACTTCTTTTCTTTAATCTTCGACTACAAACATTTTGCCACGACTGAAGTGTCTTGGAAGTCCAGATCCACATACCACTAGTAATGCCCACAACTAATAACATAAAAATTTTGACCATAAAAATTTCTACTGCTGGAATAGAGTTATTCATCATGCAGTCTAAATTTTTAGTCTGATTGTTCATCTTGCATTTCTGCTGAGTTGCCACAATTTTCCAATAATCCATATTAAGTCTTTCATAAAAATAGCAAGCTATCACACAAGTTGCAGGCACTGTATACAAGACGGAGAAGACACCAATCCTGACCATAAGTTTCTCCAACTTGTCAGTATTTTCTCCACCTGTTTTCATCACCCTCCTGATATGAAAAAGGGCCACAAAACCAGAAAGAATGAAAGAAGTGCCAATGATTAGATAACAAGCCAGAGGAATGAGTACAAACCCTGTCAAGGCATTCACATCCATGCTTCCAACATAGCACAACCCTGTCAGCTCATCTCCAGCCACCCTTCTCATAACTAGGATCATTATGGTCTTCACAGCTGGAATGGCCCATGCTGCCAAATGAAAGTAGCTACTGTTTGCTTCAATTGCTTCATGCCCCCATTTTTTCCCAGCTGCTAGAAACCAAGTTAAAGTCAAGATTACCCACCACAAGGAACTTGCCATACCAAAGTAATACAGAACCAGGAACACAATGGTGCAGCCAGTGCTCTCCAGTCCTTCCTGGATGACATAGAGCTGGCCGCTGTCCCTATCACAGGCAATACTTTCAGCACCTGAAAAGAGGCGAATAATGTACCCCACCGAGTAGACACAGTAGCACATTGAGAGGAAGATAATGGGCCTCTCGGGGTACTTGAAACGCTGAGGATCTATCAGAAAAGTGAGTACAGTAAAAGCACTGGAGAAGAAGCACAGAATGGACCAGATGGCAATCCAAATGACAGCAAATTGTTTGTCATCCTTGCTCCAGTAAACATCAACCCCTGGAGTGCAGAGCGGCGCGCAGGAAGCACTCTTTTCCACATGGTGGAACTTGCCAGGATTTTCACAGGAGGTTCTGCTGAGGCTGTCCTTATGCTGCTGCAGATCGTGGCCGCTGCTGGGTCGCTGCGGACGAAACATGGGCGGCAGCATGCTGGATCCTCTGGGTGGCTCATCTGACCCGTTGTTGGGGGCTTCCATGCACAGGTAATTGGGGTCGTTCTTGTTGGGTAGTTTGCTGCAGTCTAAGGAGTCTGGCCATTTAAAATTGAACTGCTCCATAATAGGAGAGCATTTCAGCCTCGCCTGCTCACACATGACCCTGCAGGCTGGGATTGGTGTAGAAACCTGCTCGGTGCACATAGGGGCATAGAGGGAGCAGAGGAAAAACTTCAGGTGGCTGTGACAACCATACTCCACCAAGGGGGCAAACTCATGCAGCTGAATGGCAGCTTCCCTCTGGTTTTCATGTCCCATCAGGTTAGGCATCCTCGTCATGTTGTACCCTATATCCTTGCACATGGGGATTTCTATCGGCTGGCACCTCCCGTCTCCGGGGCGGTCGATGTCTATGGAGCTTATCCCCGCGCAGAAGCGGCTCAGGGAGCAGAGCACCAGCAGAGTCTGGACAAAGTTCCTCGTCGCTGGCCCCATTGTGGGGGCCGGGGCGCGGGTCCCTCCCGCCGGCGCCTGGCGCGGGGGGCAGGCGGGAGTCACTGCAGCAGCCTCAGGGCCCCTGCCCAGGCCGGCATCGCCCCCGACCCTCGCCAGGGAGCTCGGCGGCGGGGGGCGGCGGCAGCCAGCGCCGCGCAGCCCGGGGCGCGGGCCGCGTCCGCACTGCTCAGCGCCCCGCGCCGCTCCGCATCGGCCCGGCCGGCAGCGCAGGGGGGCGGGCAGGCGGCTTGGCGAAGGGCCGAGAAAGGAGCGGGTACCCCCAGTCCACAGGCGCGCAAAACTTACTGCGGGGAGCCCGGCAACTTTCTTTTCCCCGGGTTTCCACTTTTGCGATCCGTCTTTCCACCACCCTTCCACCTCCTCTTCCTCCTCTCCGCTGCTGCTTCCTCGGAGCGCAGGCAGAGCGATGCCGGATGAGTTTGGGTCCGGGCAGATCCGAGCGATCACTGCTGCAACTTTCACAGGTCCCGGGCGGCTTTTTGGCGCAGCGGGTTTCTCCAGGGATTTTCCTCTTCCTAGAACGGGTCACAGCTCCGTACCTTCTTGCTGAGAGGTGGGGATTGGTTTATCCGAGTGTGGAATAAAGGAGGAGGAAATATCTAAGCCACTGGAGAGGGGGGCCTGAAAAATCCCCCCACCCCCCCTTCTCGCCGCCCTCTGGTCTGGGTTTGCAATAGGTCGGAGCTTTGCCGAGCGGGGCTGGCTCCCGTGCTCTGTGCCCCCCCCTCTCCCGCCAGCAGGAACTCCTGAGGCTGGAGCAGCTGGGGTTTTTAGGGGGCGGTTGAGTCCAAGGATAAAAAAAAAAAAATAAAAAAAATAAAAAAAAAATTAAAAACCTGCACAAGATTCGCCTTGCATACGACATCCACTTTGCATGAGAAAGGTGAAGCTGACACGGTGATTACTTTCCAATCACTCGGAACGCATTGAAACCTCCTTAAGGACCCCTACAGGTTTCCCTTGATCAGCACAGATTAGAAAAAGCCCCATTTGTTTCTCTGTCCTTCTGTCTTTCCTTCCTTTCTCCTTTCCCTCCCTTGAAAGTTTAACAAGATCTTTTCTCTAGAAGGCGTCAGCCTAACCTCCCTCGCCCAGGTAGGAAGCCAGGGAGAGCGAGAGCTTCAGACTTCGTGTCTCCTAATAAGAGGGTTGAAGGTGGTGCCTCCTTGGCTGCCTTTATTGGAGGGGGGGCAATGCTTTAGCAGGGAGGATGTGGGGAGGAGGATGCATTTTATGGCGACTGCTATAAACTCTTCGCTGCCAGGCTCATAAAATATGGTTGCTTTCAGCCTGGAATCTCAGCTGTTTTCAAATGTCGTGCTTTGTCTCGAATTCTTAAATGAACAGGACGGGCAGGATTGCTGAAAAAGTACCTGATTATGTTTTTAATCACAGTACGGCATCACTCGAAAAGTAGTTTGCTGCTTTTTTTTTTTTTTTTTTTTTTTTTCCTCCCTTCTT
>WHYT01017566.1:257281-288526 GCA_009806455.1 Tetrax tetrax
AAAAAAAAAAAAAAAAAAAAAAAAAAAGAAGCCAAAGAACCAACAAAAAACCCAACCATATAAATAACTGGATATAATCCCCAATACAGATTTTAAATCAATTGAACTGAGAATAGCTAACCTTCACTCTGAACTCACTCCAGCTGCAGGTTAATACAGTTAATTGCAGAGCACCTGGTCTAAGCCTCAGGTATATGAATCATCCCCACAGCACACCTTTCAATCTTTTATTCTTATGTAATGCCCTGGGGCAGCTGACAGTGCCTGTTTAAGCTTTGTTCCTAGTGGGTGTGCCAATATGCTGTCAGAATTCCCTTATTATATGCAAAAGAAAGGTTGTACTTTAAAGCGTACATATCTCCAAGGCTGTGGTTTGAGGATATGCTGTCTCCAGTAGCAATACTGACTTAACACGTAGCTACCTTCCCTCCAAAGGAGCCTCTGCTGCGTGTTGCTGCTCCCAGGCTAGGTGCGCATTCCACCAGTTTCGCTAACACAGCTGTTTGTGGGGTCACGCTGCGAACTGGATCAGGAAATTTAGTCGTCTTAAAAATCAGCCCTAACAATATTTACAGAATTTTAACACCAAAACAGTGCATAACATAAAGCTAGTATTGCTTCTGGAATAAGCACATTCTCAAATGGTGGCCTGTGAGTGTGGATATGTAAAGCAATGTATGTATATTTATATGTCTGAATAGATGTGTGCTTTTATTTGTGTGTGTTTGTAGGACAAATATTTTTCAGTGTCTGTGTACATAAATGTTACTTCAGACACTCATACATACATCCTTTTAAAACCAAGGCTAGTCCTCTTTAGTTTGCTAAGTTCTTTTTTAACTCCATAAATTAATTCCATAGCCTTTACCCATGGAAAGCCTGTTCTTGGACATAGATTCATTTATAACATCAACAGTAAAAAGGCAAAATGAATTAACTGTTTACATAAATACTATAATGTATATGCATATAACATATGTACAACCATGTGTGTTTTATAAATAAATACCTACTACCTAACTGCACATTTATCGGGCACTGAAATGCCTACAAGGTCTTTTGGTATGGGTGAGCTACTTGTAGACACTTGCAAGTTCTAGTGAGTCTGGGATTGATTATGTCCTGCTTATTAAAGTGGTGTGCAGCTTTAAACTGGTAAATATCATTTTAAAAGGGTGGGACAATGTTTTGAAAATAGTTGGTCACTGCCTTATCTTGCACAGACATAACTATGAAAGTACAATCTTATTTATCTTACCATATATTAACGGAATTACATTTCTTTACATAGGTTTAATGCAATTGTGTCTCATGACATCCTTCAACTATAGGTGATAAATAGATAAAGAACATGAAACTGAGGGATATAAAGGAGGTTAGTGGAGAAAGAGTTATAAAGAGAAGGCAAGTGAGCTGCATTAAACATGTACTTTATACACAAAATTAATGATAGCTTGTACAAGAATTGTATTATAAGACTGGAAATTATAAAACTGCCTTCTCTTTGGCAATACCAATTTCTTGTTTCTTTGATGTGTGTTAGCACAGAAGATTAGGTTACTCCTTAAATTATACACAAACAACCATCAGACATTGTCACAACAATCTTGATGTTGTCATCTTTTCCATGATGCCATTCCACTACATTGGTTGGCAAACTATCACTCAAATATCAAAGTACACACTCATAATGATTATGAGTTCAAGCTACTTATTTTCAGTCTGCCTGATACTATTTTTTTTGCCTCTCACTTAATTAAATGTCCCCATCTATAGTGAGTATGTTGTGAGTGTAAAATACTGAATTTCTGATTTCATAGCATTTGTTGTTTGCTTTGCCCAGGTATAATAAAACAGCAAACCCAACGGAAGTGTTTAGCTATGTACTGTAAGCCTCCACATGTAGGAGCCTTCTGAGAAGCTGGGATGTTAGCCTTTCAGACAAAAAAGCCCAAATCTACTTCCCTGGAAATCACCATCAAAACTCCTACGGACTTACATGGAGTCATGATGTTGTAGACGTTGTGTTCAAATGCAACTTTGGAGCCTAAAGTGAGAGCACACCTCAAGGATGAGTGACAGATCCAAAAGAGTAGAGCATCCAGCTACCCTTACAGGTTACAAATGAGTTCCATTATATAGAAGCAAGAATTTCTATCTATGATGCCTGGCTTCGGATAGATAGTTATCTTTGATGACCCATAGGGAGATTGGTGACTTTATCTTAAACTATGGATAAGATTTACATAATCTAAATAATTTCCTTAGTTACATTCTATTTCTTATCAGTCATAGGGCATGAATCCAATCAATGTTTAGACAATCTGAGGTTATTGCATTATATCTTCCCCCTTTGTAATCAGCATTGGCTCGTTCAATTGGGTGGGACACTTCATCATGTGTTGTAATGACACAGATGTGCATCTACCCTAATGTGACAGGAGAATCCAAATAATGGAATTTATTATCTAAAATAGTCTACTTGAGTTCAGGAATAACTCAACTACTGTAAATTAAGATAATCTTTCCATAAGGATCTGAACAAGGTTTGTGCATCACTTAAGCTCTTTAAGTAATGCCAAAGTGATGCAGAGTGGAGAATTTCACCATGAGAAATGAGGTCCCTCTTATATTCTGTCTCTAAAACAGAATATATTAAAAAGGCAGTAGTGATTCAAAGTTCATGACATAAGTGGGAAGTTGCTCCAGCAATGCTATTTTTTTTTTCAGTTACGGAGTCTAGAATTTAGTCTAATGCTTTTAATGTTTTCACTCTCCTTGGCCTTAGCTTTATTAAAAATTCAATCTGATATTCAATTAAATGATACTTTATGTTGTTGGAGTAAATAGAGTTTTATCCACAGTCTAGTTGTTTACTTCCCATTTTGCCTTTCCATGTCAAAACAGTGCAATTGTATAGTTACCATAATCTCCCTGTTTCTACTGGTCCCAGGTATTCCTGCAGAATCTTTCTTCCAATTCTAGAACAAGTGTTTATTAAAATGCTCTGTCAAAGATAAAGCAGAGAGTACACACGTCCCCTCTTGACTCTTATAATGAATGCTTGCTGGCACAGGTCATAAACTTTAAGAGAATTTATCCCACAGAAAAGCCTGCTATTATATAGTGGGGGTTCTCTGTAACGGGGAAAAAAGAAGAGGAATGCTTACTCTTGTTTCTATAGTTCAGTTTGATTTTAGTACTATCTAGCTGATATTACAGTTGGGTTTTTTTTTTACAAAGAAAGAAGGAAAAAAGTGTGGACTTAATTTTGTTTAGCTTCTAATCTCTTGCCAAATTAATTAGCTAGAAGCATTCTCTACTGACAAAATATAGTCTAAGTTGTAACAGTTCTGACTCATCTGTTGCTGTTCAGTCTCCCTTGAGAATTAGCTTAGTGTAGCCAAGGAAAGTTTTTGTCCACATCTATTAATCTTCATGGAGATACTTTTTGAGCCCGGAATCTCACTGCCTTATGAAAAGGTAGCACAGGATAAACCCACCCAAGTTTATGGGCTAAGGCAAGTAATCAATCAATGCAAACAACAGTGCCATGCAGACAAGATTTAATAAGAAGAATGGATGGAACCAGCTAAGCCCCCAGGGACAGATGAACCTACTTCTCATTTTCTGTTTATTAAAACCATTCATATCAATTTGTCATGTGGAAGCATTTAGTTCATTCAAGCACAAGTATAATTTTAAAATCCTATTAATAATACCTTGAATCCTATTAATAATATCTTGAAATGTCAAATTCTTTACACACTGGTGATAAGGGAACCGGAGTGGTAGCTTAAGATATCTAATTCCAATCTCACTGCAAGATTTGCTAAACAATTGGTCAAACTCACTTTTTCTGTAACTTCTTGGAAGCTAATGTAGTTATGGAAGGCAAGAATATAGGAAAATACATTCATTCACTTCCCTCCAAAGGCTAAATATGAACTACTTTGAAGTCGCTATTTTTTTTTTCATAAATTTTCTGAGATTCATCCTTCCATTTGCTCTAACTGGCTCTGAACTGAATTCAACAAACTTGTAAGGGTTCCTAGAAAGCTCAAAAAGCTTTTTTTTTTTTTTTTTTCCCCGCAAGCTGTTCCATTAGTGAAGCCCAAGGATACTCATTCTGGCTAAAAGGCAGTTCCTGTATTTTGCGTACTCACTGCCCATCTCTCTGTCTATGCTGCCAAAAGGAGCCAAAACCCAGACCTGCTTCACTGCGCAGAACTAAGTCAGATCATTAACAGTTGCAGTCATTGCTCCTGGGAGAATGCTCTTTGCAAGATATTTAGTGGGAAATTTTGTCCAAAAAAGGAAAATTGCTAGAGAGCTAGCCCTGTCACTCTGTTTCTCTGTGTCAGTCCTTATGCAAATGTATATACTTTTATGAATTAGAAAGATCACATTTGACTCTGTGTTCTACCTGTCTCTGCAGCGAGTTGTGCTTCTGGGCTTGAACCAAAGCTTGCTGAAATGACAGTGTCTTCATTTACTTGAAATACCTGTGATTCAGACACCATATATGTCAGTTTAAGAATATGATAAATGTCTGTTTGTGGACTTTGGGAGTGTAATTGCCAAAGAGCAAGTTGAGATGCAAAACAGAAGTTTTCCTGGTGTGGCCTTGGCTTTGCCTTACCCTCTTACATTCATCTCCAGTAAGCCAGACACTTAGCCCTAGCATTACATCCATCTTCACATATATAATTAGTATCACACCTACAGGCTCTGTTTCTTTTAAATAATCCTTTGATGAATGCTAGAGATACTAAGCTTATTAGAGGGAGATGGTGCTTAGAAGAAGCAAAAAATGCTATGCTTCCTGACTGCTTTGTTCTTTTGAATTATTGCATAGTAGAAAAAGAAAACAAAACCTTTTCTGTCTTCCAAAAGAATATAGAAAATGCTGCTCAGATTTGGCGGAACTGTTTCAGGTTCGAGTAGTTACTAATAATCTAAGCTAGGAAGGAGAGGAAAGGCAACCTCAAACTCTCAAAATATTCAATAAACTCATGGCTCAGGAACCTCAACACATGACAGCCTATAAACCTCAAGGCTGGGAACTGAAACAACAGCTTGATATGAAGTGACCAGACCAGACCTCCCTCCTTAAACTAAGAGACTACAGTACCTGGTAAAGTTTTATAGCCCTTACAAGATCTTTAACAAATTAAAGCCACTGTAACTATGACTTTGTTCTTTCTTTTCAAGCTGCCTACCTTCCCACTCCTATCCAGCAATGCTACTGCGCAACGGATGGTTTTAATTCAGGTCCCAGAGCTGTACAAAGCTTGGTATTCATACAATAAACCTTTCAAAGAAGAATTTAGGTTTACTGGAGTTGTTTAATTGTTGTAGAAGCTCTGCTATAATAAATACAGACTTCTGTCATTTTTGTCTCATTGTTATAATAGACTAAATCTATTAGAATATATTCAAAGCTGAAGGAAGACTGGGATCCCTGTGACTGCACTTATATTTGCATTATTTATGTAGCAACAAGAACTGGATAAGGCAAAGAAATAAGATCCTTGATCATCATCTCCTTTGATCATCTCCCCCTTCCCCCACCACTTATGCAGAGCCTACCATAGAGGTATTTTGGTTCATATCTGGAGTTCCTCATATCCATTCCAGAAATATTACACCAAAATTTATCCAACATTTGAAAGTACTTTTCTATGCTATGTTTTGAGGCTTTACTATAGGATTATGTTTTTGACTGTGGCAATACTAGTACCCTATATAAAGGCCTGTGAACTGCTGAGTGTATACACCTGCAGTATAAGCTATCCTGTGTTGCCTTCCTGCCCAGTAAACTGGTAATCAACGTGCAGTGGAAATATGAGAAGAAATCACAAATTATGCAAATACTCCTTCACCAGAAATCAATCTAAAACGTCCATGTAGAAAAGATCTGGACCAGCAGCAGTTCAGTTTACGCTCAAAGATATACCAGCTTTCAGCACGGAATCCAAGTTCTATCTGCTTTTGCTCTTCTAGCTGGGCAGATGTGCCTGTGCAGCCCTTCCCATAGTGCTGTGGATGTTCAGTAATTTTATTTCTTTCCTTCCTCTAACAACCTTCTGTTTTCTGTGGACTTTCACTGTTTAAATTCCCAGCTAAAGAAAGATGCCCCTCAGAACATGGGCAATGGTCCAAGGAAGTCCCTTTGTATACAAATACAAAACAGACACAGCAAGCATTTTCCTTGCATTTCAGTTTAAGTTTCAGCTTTAAATCACGTTCCATAAACTTTCTTTCCATTCTGTTCAGGATAACTTTTCGTTTAGTATGAGGCTACCAGAAAGTAGCAAACTACTACAAGACTTTACACACTTAAAGGAAAGGAAAAGCACATTCATACACATGGATGTAAACCATGCCAGTGAACAGAAAGAAAATGCTAGGAAAATCCTTTCCTATTACATATATGGAGATTTGTGTTTAGTTCTATATACTTTGCATTTTGAATTCATTGTCAGGTTTGGCATATGCCCTTCTATTGCTTACACAGGAACTTAAGAATTAAACAGAAATTCTGAGGATGTTGCACTTGAAATCAGATCTGCATTTGTCAGGGAGCTTTCATGGTCCAGGTGTAAAATCTCCAATAAACATTAGACATAACTCAAACAGAGAAAACCACCTCTTAGTTTGACAAGCTGCTAACCACAAGGCCACAAAGTACAAAGAAGCAGCTTCTGACATCAAGATGCATGGTATTCTTAACTGACACCCATAAAACTAAAGTTAGTCAAAACACATTCTTCTCCAAGGCTTGGAGCTGCATTTACTGCACACTGAATAAAAATTCCCAGAAAAGAAAAAGTTCCAGTTGCTGAGACTAAACTTGGAAAATATGTTCCTGAAATATCCTCATTGCACGTTTAAATCTTGCTTAATGCACTTTGGAAGGCTCTTTGCTGACTTTAGTGATTATTCTTGAAAAAGTAAAACAAGATTTTACCCCCCAAACCCATAGAAAATAACACTATTCAGGGCCAAGAAAATCAGAAATTTTTAGGGTGTTACTGTTCATTAAAACTGCAAGACAAATAAGTTTACTAGAATATGTAGTGAAAGTGTATACTCATATTAGACCACTGCCACTTAGCTGAACGTTTCTTCATGTTGACTGGGAAAACACACTTTCCAATGACGAGCTGTTTTCACATTTTCCGTAATACATCCCAACCATAAATGATATTTTGCTATGAGATGCTAAATCTCTTAGGTAATGTCTTTTTTACACTATAACTGTTTTCCTGAGTGTAATGTTTTGCATTTCATGACTTGTAAATTTAGAAAACTCTATTTTCTAAGGGAAATTAATAAAAACATCATGGAATCTTTTACTTCCAATTGTCTCTAATTCCTTCTACAAAACATTCTTTGATGACTGTGTTAGTGAAGGAACATGTCTGCCAACTCAAATGTTTATATTTCCACTGAAACTTGTGTTATGATGCTGGAAAAGTGCAGTAGAAAATCAAAACTCCCAACCAGCACTGTTGTACAGTGCAGACAAGTGTAGTGATTTACTCCTCATTACTAAAAATCCAAAAACCCCTTCCAAAATCCATCTCCACTGACTTTACTGGGCTTTGGATCAAGCTGTTAGCAGAGAAGTGCTCTAAGTAAATGTATCTCTGTGTCAAAAGATCTTCATAGCATGATGGTGGATAATACAATATTCTGATGTTCTTGAAGATAATAACTGCCATAATCAGTGACTTCTTCTTTGGCTACTCTGAAATTCTATTTCTATATTGTGAGTCTTTAACACCCGAGATGGAACAGACAACATGCACGCAGCAGACTGTGTTGTGGAAATATATACGTTCTTTTACATTTGAGTTCAAATTACAAGCAGTTAATGAACAATGTGTTAATGCATGGCAGTTACTGATTACAGAATTTAAGAGTTGGCTCTGGTAGTTTATAACCATAGCTTATTAATGTCTATAGGGAATCTATTTATTTTTTGGACCTCCCCTATTGTTACTTGAACTGTCATTAGGAGAACTAGAATTGAATACAATTTTCTTTCTATCCATATAAGAGTGTCAACACAGATAAGACTTCAAAAACCATTAACCATGTCTCCAGATCCAAAATTATGGTTTTTCTATTCCTGTAACTTACCAACTTGTTTAATTGCATTTTTACATCGTTATTCCCCTGTGGTTTATTACACTGGTCCAACATAAGAGAGGAGAGAGAATATCTAGAAGTCAACTGTCATGTAACAGTGATGATGAGAAATATGGAGATAATGTTATCTGCAAATAGCAACATTATTACATTTGTGCAATTAGTTGTATTTATACAAAAATAAAAATATGAATGCACTCCTTGAATTACACCCCTTTGTATGTATGTTATTTGAAGTTTGCATGTGATTTTTTTCTCTGTTGGATACTTTATTATATCTGAATGGTAGCCCATGGACCTCTTTTCACTTGTTCAGTTGGTTGAGCTTGAGTGTTTGTCCTTACTTCTTTCTACTTTAATAGATCATCCATTATATTCCAGTTTAAAGAAATGGTTAATCCCATATTACCCTATCACAGTGGTTTTAGCTGTGCTTGTCCTTAAGCAGCACAGTGCCATAAGCACCCATTAGGAATATGTCCCACTTACAGGGTTTCATCAACAGGTGTAGCTGACTGTACACTGTTGTAGGAGATCCCCATAGATATGACCTACTAGAAGTAGTCCAGAAATCACGGATAGTGGTGGTTTCATACACAAAGGCAACAATTTTGCTGGGGCACAAGTTAATGTAGTCAGTGAGATAATTTACACGTTTTCAGAAGCTGACTCGGTTTCTGCAAGTCATGGAATCAAGGAAATACTGCCCACTGCCAGCCTCTGCACCTGCTTTGGCACCAATACAGGGAAGAAAGGAACAGAAAATACGCGTAACAGTGGGGAAACCATGACTTCAGAATGATATTGAATTAATCCCTAGCTTTTAGTGTCTGTACCTCTGTGTCATAAGGCACATACAGAGACTCTTGTAAAAGAATTTGGTATACATACTTCGGCGTGGTTCTTTTTACACTTGTATAGCTGAGATTGTACAGAAAAATCCCCATAAATATAGGGTCCTATATCAGGGTTTGAATATCTGTTGAAATAGTCAAGAGTCAGACTGTCACAAAGCAGAAAAATCACATCAGTCCTGTGATGTCTTCCTCACTTAAATTATCTCAGGGCTTTACTGGAGCTCTAAAATCATAACTTTCCAAGATAAAGCAGCATGACAGAAGTTAGGACTTAGTTCCTAGCAAATGCTGTGCAAAGTCCAGGATGTGCTCAGCTTCCACCGAGTAGGTGACAATGCAAAGGCCCATGGTCCGTATTCAAACAGAAGACTTCTGCAGTTCAGAGCCTCATAATAACATCTTGTCACCTTTAAGCTAAATTCAAATTTTGTGATATAAAACCTTATGCAGGTTTTATAAGACTTAGAAAAAAAGTATTCATTTTCTTACAAGCTCTTCTGATACGAAATTTGGTAAGGTAAAAGCTGGAGGGGTGAAGCAGTGTGCCAATAAAAGTTGGTTTTCTTCTGCCAAGGAAACCGCTGTTTTCAAGGCAGAGTCAATTAAAGGCAATGGATGTTACCTTGAGGAGCTACTTTGTCTACATTTCAAAGGCCTAGTCCTCTTGTTAGACTGATACTGTTTCATGCAGCTCCTTAATGAAAAGCATTTGCTTAGTATTATACCTCAACAGCAAATTAGATTCTCCCAAGACAGTTTGACTATGTGAGAAAGCTTTTGTGTCTGCCCAGACTTCTGTGGTGTCATTAAGACAGTGACCCTCACATCTGCTCTTTCAAGTGCTGTTCTCAAGGAAAACACAAAAATTACTCAGATGTATTACAAATTTAGAGGGTTGACCACCCCAAGTGGATTTAGACAACTTAATTTCCCCTAAAATTCTGAACTCAACTTGAAATAAATTTCAATAGAGAATATTCTGAAAGTTTTTTCTACCCACTAACTTTAACCGGTGTCCCTTTCAGACTCTGACAGTGTTCGATTACAGCAAGCAGCAGTGAAGTTTTTTTTTTTCAGAAATGAAAATGGTGGAAAAGTGGCAAGAAAAATGACTGCAACCATGTTGCAACCATGTTAGATATTTCCTGCCTCTTCTTTCTCTTGTATTGTCATTTAAAAAAAAAAAAAAAAAAAAAAAAAGGCGCACTTGGCCTTTACTGATATTTCCACTACCAATGGTTAGAAACTAAAGTAAAAGTCTACTGATAAGTTAAATTCAAAGAATCTTTGTGGTAAAATCCAGATAAATCTACAAGAAGGCCACTTAGTTGAGAAGCAACTCTGCTATAATGTAAAGCAGCTATAAAATGGTTATATGTATGGAAGCTAGTGAGGAAATACTTTAATACCCATCACTTCAGTGATGGTATATGGCACATGCTATAAAATAACCAATTTACGTGGGGAGAGATTTATGCAGTGAATACAGTTCTGGAGTACATGCCAATCACAACCCCCTTCAGCTAAATGATCAGCTAATGTCTAAAAGCCATGTTATCTTTTCTGTTACTCTTGGCATGCTATTGCGGTCCAGTTTGGAGCGCTCCCTGAATGAAGCACGGAAGATTCATTCCAATATTACAAATATATTTAGGAGAAAACACCATAATTAAAATGTATTTATATTCACACCTGAAAATCTCTTCAGTATTATTTCTCACATACAGAAGCTGAGCATACAAGTCACTTCCCAACTTTACATTCAGTCACTAGGCCTGCTAAACAAGGTAATTTTCACTTTGCCAAGGAAAGCTAGAAACACTGTATCCTCAACAAGAAGAGCCTGAATGACAAGTGACTCATATTAGGAATTCCTTGTGTTCAATCAGCTACCCTTGATGTGAGATAAAGGGAGTTGATGAAAACAGACAGAATCCAGTTTCAGACTTCTCTTGGGAAGAGTGAAGACCTTTTTTACATAGGGACAAATTCATTCCTGGCATAAGACTTTTTACTTTAGTGGAATTATACCAAAGATGAAAACAGGTCATCTTGTTTTGTACTACATGCTTCACATCAATGATGAAATAAACTGAGTCTCGAAGGAGAGGTGATTAAAAGTCAGCACTCATGCTTTGTTGTGAGTTCTTTTAAACTATAAAACCTTCTAACATTTCATTTTTAAAATATATTAGTTTGATTTATCATTGACTTATGCAACAGTCAGTGCAATGACAACTAAAAGCTCTTCATGGAAAATAAAGCATATGTATCACAGTCCTCACAAAGAGATCAGAAATCACCTGCCTCAAGTATCCAACTAGGAGAGGAAAAAACAAAACAAAACAAACCAACCAAACGAACAAAAAAACCCAAAAAAACAAAAAAAAAACCAAACAGAAAACCAAAGGGTTTCTAATTATTCTGGATATCTCAAAAAATTTTTTTGTATGCTTAATTTGTGATGCTTTAATGAATCCTAGTTCTCAAAAAAATACTAGGTACCTGTTTACTCAGAATTAGGCATATCATATTAGGCATGCAAAGACAGTTTATGGGAAGATTAAGGAGAGCAAGCATAGCTGAATATTTATTTATTTTATATTCTATCCCGGTCTGAACTCTAGTTTTGTACTATTCTGAATATATTTATAGTACTCTACAGTAGTGGTTGCAAATGCTGCAGTCGCAGTATCATGCAGAGTCGGCTATATTGCTTTGATCATCCTATTATTTGGGGTATTTTACGACAGTTTTAAATGGCTGAGAACTGCACAGAGATGACTCAATTGTACCATTAAGGAGAACAGCAACTACGTGTTAACAACCTGTAACTACCCCTGAACAATGTAAACAGGAAGCCTGGTGCTGGAAATTCATTTTGAGGATTTCCACTGCTCTTGCAGATAATGTTTCAATGATCCTAGGTCACAAATAGAGTCACAATATAAAAAAAAAAAGTCTTTGTGAAGTGCCATCTAGGAGCTTTAACTGTTGCTGGACCGAAAGAATAGACATTTTCAACAGTTCTTAAAGGGGTTTTATGTCACTGCCTTCCATAAAACTATATGAAAAGTGTTACAGCTTTTTAATTTAGTTACATTGTAGTAAAATCCCAGTGATGTTTGGCATAATATGCATAATACCTGTGATGCATTTTTATTATTAAAGAATAATCCCTACTAAAAGAATAATCCCTACTAAATATTAACAGGAGCATTATGTAACTTAAAATTAACTTTCGACCTCAAAAATTATTGTGTTCATATCAAGGTAGTCATGAGCTATTCTTCTAGTGATTGTACATCTACTAGAAGTTTTCATTCTGCTGTGGAGATTGGTCAGGACTTTGGCCACTGAGCCAGTCAGAATTTTAAAATGTGAAGATAAATTGAGATAACTAAGGCTTACATGACATACATTCAGAAAAAAAAAAAATTGAAAGTTTTACTGGATGGGAAAGTAGTTTCAAATCCAATCCAGAACCAAAGCATATGGATTTGATCAGAGTTCTTTTGTCCGTATACAAAACACACTCTAAAGTGCATCCTGGTTCCTTGAATATCTAGACCTAAAGAGCATGTATCACAGCTTCCTCCCAGCATTTGCACACGGTTTCCTAATTCTTGGAAACTGGATCATGTGGTGAGGCGACAAGTGACCTAACACTGCTGCATGCCTGAGAAGCTGGAACACTGCTGGAATGCTCCTCTTGTGACAAACTGCTCAATGTATTAATTCAAATTAATTCACAGGAAGTAAAAATCTGTTAATATTTAAAAAAAAAAAGTGCAAAACACTTTAAAACCTTAAGTACTTTCTTGAATGTGGTTAGAAACATTAAAATGTTGTATTTCCATGACTTCGGAATGAAGTGTCAACTACAAGAAAAAAAAAAAAAACACCTTGTAATTCAAGAATGTCTCTCAAAGGGTACTGTATTTTCAATATACTCTCAAAATACTGTATTTAATTGCTTGGAAATTGGTCTTCGAATACATATAAACATTATTATTTTAGGGTATCCTTGCATTTTTCTGTTTAGCAAAATTTCCAGACTCTTAGTGCCTCAGAAGACAACAGTCCAAAAAGGAATCAATATCAACATCAGACCAACAGAAGAAGAGCTTTGACCAGTGCTCTGGCTCTCAGAGGCTTTTCCTTATTGGGAAAAGGAAGTCTCCCAGTCCTCCCAGTAATAGATCACAGACTGCCACGGTTACCGTTGCTGAAAGCTTTTTCAGAGGGCTTGCTTTCAGTATCAGACTGCTCTTATCTGGTACAGTCAGCCCTGCTCTTATCTGGTAAGTTCCACTGATCTCTCTGTTCAAATTCTTGCAGACCTCTAATCTCCCCAAAATCTGCCTGATTCCACCCACAAAAATCTTTCCTCAAACCAAACCGGTCCCTCAAGGTTCCTACCTACCTTATTTTTGGGTATCGTCTGCACCACCACAGCTCCCTCAGGCTTCTACTGACCTTTTCCAGCTTCCTTGCCTGGCACCCCCCAGACCTCTCTTCCTTCTGTTCCCAACAATGTAGTTTGCCACTGCCATGAAATGGAATTGCACTTACTTTGCTAAGAAACCTCGAGTCAGTCAAGTACATTTAGATCAGTTTCCAAATACTGCATTTGGAGGTTCTCTAATCACAGTGAGACATCCATTTAAAGGCCTTGGCCTGTCTATTGACTCAACTGACTTCGAATAGGAATTTTAATGACCTAAAGCAACTAAGAGAACCCATTTTCTACTGTATGTTCCAGCCAGTTTGATAAAATCTATAGAGCAGAAAAAATTGTGTCAATAATTATATTGAATTTTACTGAAAAGCAACCTCTATATAAACAACAGAACAAATCAAATGAAAACACAGTAATCTGAACAAATGTTTTCAGTACTAGAAAGTGTAAGGTGAGCAAATTGCTGCCCTAAGGACAAGGTGAAAATCCCTAGTCCCCCTTTCCAAAGCAAACAAGTAGTAGTGAAATGTAATTTGATGCCCATTTCCACCAAGGGAAAACATTTTGTCAGCCACCTTTTTTTTTTTTGAGGTTGCCTTAACATTGTTTTCTTGTAATCCGATACTAACAAGCGCTCTCAGTAACTATCTTAATGACTCTCAGGGGAAGGCAGTTGATCAGCAAGTGTACTAACAAGGCTGAATTTTGCTGTACACTTTACACTTCAGGGCTCACCTTGCTCAAAGATTCTCAAAAAACTACCTAAATATTGACTTAGATACATTTTACATCTTTGGCCACAATACCCATTTTACCTATGAATCAAATGTGGTATTTTTCAAAGGCATCTGTTTCAAAACCAGCAAAACGTTAAGTCTTTAAGAACTCTGGAAGCTACAGGTTTTCAGTGACTGAAGATGTTTCTCCCCAGATACCTCAAATTTTAAAGCACCAAAATTTGAGGATTTTAAAAAAAACTGGATGTAATGGATTTTTTTTTGAAAATCACATACAAATCAATAACATAATTAGAAGTTGAACACAGACATTTTAAAATTTAGTACTTTCTACCATCCAGTTTAATAGTGACCAACTGATTGCAAATTTGTCTGTTGAGAACTGACTATGCTATGAATTTATTTTTAAGTGGGCTTACAAACAAAGCAGAGCACCACCAAAGCTTGTACCAAAGTTGTATTTTTTATGCTTTGATGAAGAAACTATTTCACTTTGATTTCAGAGTTTCTTTATAGCTTTTGAGTGACAGGCAGCCCTTTACATTATTAATAAATGTTTTGAATTTAAAGTCTTTAAACTAAAAAGTTTTTTTGGGAGGAGCTTTGAAAAACCTAGAAACAAAGCAACTCATCATAACACTTATAAAGATTTTTTCACACTGAACTTTGATTCAATGTATCAGAGTCATGATTTTAATCACAAATTCTATCTAATGTTGAAATAAATGCCAAGAATGATGACTAGAGGAGCTCTGCCTTTATAAATCTCCCATCAAATTAAATGGGAAGGTGAAATTCACAAGCATGTACCAGGAGGGATCACTTCATCGCCTCAGAACAAAATTCAGTCCTGTACAGAGAGTAAGTCTGAGTGCATTGAGCAGTGAAGAGGAATAGCAAACTTCAGCCTAAGAAGCTCCTGCTCTGAGAGTAGTTTATTTTCCACCAGTGATCATGGAAGGAGTGGAGGAATTCCAATCTTCCAAGCTAAAATTAGCCTTTGAAAAAAAAAAAAAAAAAAAAAAGGCCACTTAGGAACCTGGTTCAGTGTCCAAAACCAGCTGAAAAGCTCTCCTTGAACTGCACAGAAGCAAATTACTGTACAAGGACTGAGCAAAGATGCATTCGGCCCTAGGGAATTCCTCTAGATCTGCTGCTATTTTATTTTATTGATCTGAATTCCTTTACTCATTAAGTAGACAGGCTTAGTGCAGGGAAGAGTTTTCTTTTCCCCTAGGTCACAAAACAGCAATAGATCTACTTCTGCTGCAGCCTCTGAACACAGCACAAAATCCAAGCAGCTGTCCCGGTTCAGAATTAAGATCCATCTAGCCCAGTATCCCATTCAGCTCTGTGTAAGTGACCCTCTCTAGGCATAGCCAACAGCATAGAAGGACAGAGACCGATCTGAAGGCAAAGCAGATCAGCTTAAGCAAACAAAACAGAATTCTGTGGTCCAGAGATAAAGAACATTACCTTATTAATGAAGCAACACACAGGTACAGTAGAAGCATCTTTGAGAGAGTAGGAAAGCTGGCAAGGTTAGCCAGCTAACTAACCAGCTGAAGGCTGGAGAAAGGGGTAATAGGAGGCAGCTCTATGAAATAAAATGAGAGTATGGGGAAGAGAAGACTGAAAGCCAGGGATGGGAATTGGAGTGTTGGAAAAGTTAAGTAAGAAGGCTCAAGGGCAAAGTATGTTTCAAATAACTTTGTATAGGTGAATGAAGCAATAACTAAAATGGACCTCAAAGCAGCCACCACTCTTTCTTTCATACTCTCACTGCTGTCATCTAATACATTCTTGGGAAAGAAAGAGAAAGAAAGTAGATAAGCCCGCTTCTGTCTCAAGGAGGGAGAGGGTGTGAGGTAGAACCAAAATCCTTTACTAGTGGCCCTTTTGCCTCTGCAGCCACTAAAATATGGGACTGACAACTGCTGCTGCTGCTGCAGAGATGGCCTCCTGATCACTCTCCTCCCCAGACATTATCAACTCCTCTATATACACCTAACTTAACAGCTTCTTTTGTTGCAGCAAAAGTAATAGAAAGGATGAAACAAATGGTGGTTGAGCAGCTGGTCTTCTCCTGCCCAAGGGAGACAATCTGCCGCTCATGGCTTTTTGTTCTGCTTATGCCTAAAGCACCCTCCTGCATTCAGACATTGATTCGTGGGAACGTCATACTTGATACAAGCACGCACACAAATATACACATAAAATGAGTGGAGATGTCTTAAGTGTCATGAAGAAGAGATTTTAAATAACTCTATGACATAAAATATAGATATTGTGTCATCCATCAAACCCGCAATAAACTTTGGAAGAGAACCCGGATTTCCCAAATACTCAGTCTCACAGTTAAGGGAGTATGTATCCCCCCACGTACCATCATTCGGTATGATATTCCACCAGTGAAGTTCACATACATTTTCTGTTTTCAGAGCAGATTTCTACTTCAAAAACAACTGCAAACTGTCATTCTCATTTATAGTTTCACTCTGAAATTTGTTATGTATATCACAGAATCACAGAATTATCATGATTGGAAAAGACCTAAAAGATCATCCAGTCCAACCATCACCAATACTTCTCAGCTAAATCATATCCCTCAACACAACATCCAAACGTTCCTTGAACACCCCCATGGTCGGTGACTCCACCACCTCCCTGGGCAGTGCATTCCAGTGCCTGACTACCCTTTCCGAGAAGTAATATTTCCTAGTGTCCAGCCTGAATCTCCCCTGGCGCAGCTTGAAACCATTGCCTCTAGTTCTATCACTGTCTACACGAGAGAAAAGGCCAACCCCCAGCTCACCACAACCTCCCTTCAGGAAGTTATAGAGAGCTATGTATATGCAGCAAAGTAAGTCATTTGCATGCCAGCAGAAGTGTGAGTAGCAACCAAACGCTGCAGTCCATTGCAGAGACCTTTGCAATGATTATCAGTGAAAGTCAAGTCTCTTGATTTCACTCAAGCAATACATAGCAGCAACAGCATCATTCATGTTAGAACCATAGCTCATTTAGGTACAGAGTTGGCATTGGACATACAGGTAGTTTACATTTTGGTAACATAAAATCTTAATGTATGGTAATAGATATACTGGAAAGAATTTCATCATATGTTTTGCTTCATCATAAATTGACAGGAACCAGTGAATTAAACAGACCACTCTACCTCTTTTCATATGATAACTCTCTTAATAGTTACAGAGTATTTCACCTTTCATAACAGAAGGGTTTTTTTAAAGTACATTTTAACTTAAAAGAGCTTCACTGTTTATTCAGGGTTTATACAGATTGATCTGCAGTAATCTATCTAGAGTGCTTTGCCTTGATGAGAGATATTTGAAGCGGTCCTTACTGCATTCTGATACTTCACCTATTGCATAAAGAGCTACTTCTGAAAAAGCCCGTGATGTGCTGGGTAAAACATCAAGAGCAATTAGATTTAGCAAAATTATTCAGAAGAGGCCCAAGATCAAATAAACATTGCTTTTCTACAGCAGAGGGGAACACTCTCTCACTTTTTGCCTAACAACAAGGTACTGACAGTGGTGTTTCAAGCGGGATGGGGCCAGACTTTGATCTCAGCAGGGGGGCTTATGTTAACCACAACTGCAAACTGTCTTAAAACCCACAGGTCAAGCAGGTATTTTTAGTTCTATTTTGAAGAACGTAAAAAGATACTTTCTCTCATTTCAACAGCAGGACTATTTATTTTGGGGCAGGAAGGGAGGGGGAACTGCAGACAGCTATATTATTGCGATAAATCAAAATAAAACAGACATTCAATATTTATCCATTAAGAAAAAAAATAGAATACTCCCTATGTACTCCCTCCCACCCATTTGAATGGATATATCCCTCATAAAAATTAATAGGTAAGAATTAAAGAACAACATTCCAACAACACCTCGAATTGTAGCATTTTGGACAATAGTTGCAAATAATTTCAGTAGTCATTGAAAGAAATTAATCAGATTAATTCAAAATTTGAAATACTGCCAGGGTGAGAGTAAGCTATTGTTTAATCCAACAAAGATAAAGAAAAAATGTGAATGGAGACACATCAATTCTTGGAAGTATTGGGCTTTTACTATAGATAAGTATGATTCAGATTTATTAAGGCAGCCCCTAATGTCCAAGAAAGAATTTATTCCAGCACCCTAAATAGTGGCTGGCAGCTCCTGTTCTTCCAATCTTACAGTCAAAATAGACCCAACACATAAATTATGGAAATACATATATCATTTAAGTGTACATCACTGTGTGATCAGCAGATAGCAAGTTAGATTTTCAAAGTTTTCTGATGTGATCAATTTATAAGGAATAAACTAGAAGGAAAGACAAAGGAAAGCAGAGGAAAGTAATGGAGCAGAAGGAGGATTGGGAGATGTGTCTGAAGCTCAAGTGACAAAACAATGAGGGAGAAAAGGTGGGCTGAGAATAGCACAGTCACCACCAGACAGATGAAATCCTGCCATGACAGCAGAGATCTCTGAGAATATTCAAAGCAGCACGGACAGGCTGAACTATGTGCTTGCCTTCTATCCATACTTTTATCCCAAGGCTGAATAGCAGTGGGAGACAGAGAGGCACCACCTGTTTCCTCAGTTTCTCCCTTGCAAAGGTCTGAATGCAAAGGATTCTGGTGAAAACTGTACTGGAAATAGCCTGCATGTGGTTATGGCCTCGAGCCTGCAAAACTCGCACACATGAGATTCCCACCGACTTGGATGGGAATTTTGTGCATAATCATTTCAGCGTCTGACCACAAAAGCCATAATTGGAATTAAAACATCAACTGAATTGTTAAATATCCAGAACCTTGGCACCAAGATAATATGGTTTAAACTTTAGACTGAATACATGATATTTACATCTATGTGTTATCTTATGTGATCCTCAGCATTTTAGTAGATTTTCATTTACTGCACAGAAAGAATAAATTAAAAATTGCCCTATATGGTGGCAAGGATATCACAAACACATATTTTAAATCAAAGCAATTTGCCCCCTCAACACCCACTCACCCATGAAAATAAGTTTTAGAAGTACAGTGCAAACCACAACTTTTTAGTTGTATTTATTATAAAAGCTCTCTTTCCCTTAATGTTTGATCTATCTATAAAAGGCAAAAATGTTTTGTTAGTAAGCCTCAACCTTTGGCAGTCAACAAAATGACTAAATTTCCTACAAATAATTTCAGTTACTCTTTTGTTTACCAATGTGCTTGTTTCCCATAATCCCCCTGGGAAGATATAATGTCCCTGTGCAGATGTTCAGTGTTATAATTGGGCAGCATTCAGCAGAAATGTCATCAGTGACATAACACTTTAACAATAAAAGAAAATGAAATAGACATCACAGGGGACTCCCATTTCAAAGCAAACTTTCAAGGATCTGAACAGGAAGCATATTTTCCATATTACAAGTTCTCATTTAAATTACAAAAGTACATTGACATTTATTTCCTGAACAGATGAGTTTATCACTAGTTCAGTAATGAGTATCAATGGCAACTGAAATTACAGTTCCTTTCATACTGGGCTTCTTTTGATAAGTGCCTTTCCTTTGCTTACATTCTCATACAGATTCCTTTTATTCTGACTATAACCTCCAATATTTTGCATAAATATAAATTTTCATTTTATTAAAAATAGATGCTACACTAACACATGTTTTTGCAGAACAGCATGAAAAACCGGTTTCAGCCTGGACTTGTGTCAAATGCTACTTTCTAGTCAGTCCAGCTGTAATCAAGTACCTGGTCTCATAGTCCAAGAGACTAAAGGGAAATAGCAATAGCGGCTGCACTATTCCCGTCTTTGCTATTGGCTACGTAAGTTGACGAGCTAAGAAGACTAGTCCCAGTGCAGCACCCCAGACTCAGGGAAACTCTGCTGAAATGTCATTCTGTGCTTGAATGATTATGTTCACGTAAGTGGAAACACACCAGCAGGACATACAGGTAACAATTGGTTTCCTGTGACTATTAGATCACTCAGTCAGAAATCCTGACCTCCCCAGGAATATCTTCTCCATGAACCATCATCTTAGTAATAACCAGTCACATGGAGACCTAATGTGAGGAGCACTGCATAAGATTGTAAAAGTAATCCCACTATCAAGGGAAAAGATCTAGAGATATGTCTAAAAAGTTACGAATCTAAATTCTGTTCTCAGGTAAACACAGGGTAAATCTTACTGCCTTTATACAGGTAATAATTCAGATAAATTATGTGGATAAGAATTCAGAGAAATTCAGAAACAAAGCAAAATTAATCTATATTTTATCACCTTCATCCAGAAGACAAGTAAAACTGGCTTTTCTACATTCTCTTCCAGAATTTATACAATGATGATCCCAGCCCAACTAACCAGCAGATTACCCAGAAGTGTATTTAAGTAGTTACCACAGGTATTCTACAGGGAAGCTTTGGTGTACATCAAGGTAGATGCTGCAACCAAGGATACTCATGCCATGCATGGTGTAATCCTTTGCCATTTGAGGCTCACAGGATACACTGATTAAGTAACTTAATATTGCACAAAACAATACCCAATTTTTGTCAGATGCCAAGGAAAACCAGTATATAACAATATTCTGTGCTGTCTTACCTCGTATTCCCCATGTACAGAAGCGTGCAATTTCAGAATCTCAGTGGAAGGTTCAGGAGGATGATCACCAGTTAAACTTGCCTCAGCTGGAGAAGGTTTTGCATTTGGCTGCAGAACAAACAAACAAACAAATCTAGTGCAGTGCACAAAAGAAAACTTTGAAGTAACTGTCTGATGCAGTCTGAGGTACAATGTGCTAAAGAAGTCTGAAATGAAGAATTGTAGAGTCCATACCTGAGGGGGAAAGGAGGGAGTATAAATTGAAGCAAGGAAATCACACAGTATATTTTCCTTCAAAGCACCATGTACATTTGCAAGCCTTGAAGATATAATTTGCAATTTTGTCATAACATTTTGATAATGTAGTGGAAAAATACCAGTATCCAGTCTATATCACAGCTACCATGATTTGGTGTGTTGACTGAACTGTGGCTATGAAGTTTGTTACCCTAGACAAAGTTTCCAGCATGGCAAAAATGCTTTTGTAGAATATTCTTAGGTAAAACAGTACACCCCACAACCACCATCTCAATGGTGCTTCTCAGATGCTATAACAATTTTCTCTTGAATTAGAAGAATTTCCTTAGAAATTCTGTAACTTCTTCTGGCCCTATCTATGCTTTGCTCTTCTGGAAGTGAACAACCAAGCAAAATGCTAATAAAAATTACTCATTTATCAGACAAACTGGCATACACAGGAGGGAGAATTCTTCTCACCTCCAGAATTTCAGTCACCAAATTAACACTCTTTATGCTCTGCACTCCTACAGAGAAACAACAGAACAAAAAAATCTAAACCAAACTCCTATCCTATCTTCCCTGAGCATAGTTTTGACCATTCCAAAGGAGATTCTTGAAATTTTATGAATTCCAGTAGGAACTTGTTCTTGTTATCGATCTTATGTGGAAGCCATACAAATGCTACTAGCCAAGGATGGAGGTTTGAAAAAGCTCTAAGAGAAATGACGTTACATATACACACATGACCTCTAATGACAGGGAAGGAATAAATATTGTACTGTAGCCATCTCCTCTGCCCTCCTCAACACAAGATACCTTGAGATTGTGTTGCTTTCTTAAGATCCTGCTGTTCTATGTCTTTTCCTACCTTCTCCAATCCCTGCATTCAATTGCATTTTCCTCTGCACTAAAATCAAATACTTGTTCAAGGATCCGTGTAGGTGAGAGTAAAATTACATCTCTTACTTGATTTTTTCTTCTCCTCCTCAATCTCTCTGCTGAAGCTTCCCTTAATCTCAACTCAGTCTCCATGTCTTCTCTCCTGCTGAGCTCTTATGCTGACGATAAGGTCAGAGTTTTGACATCTCCCGTTCCTCTTTCCTGTACAAAACCAATCTACAGACTCTGCAGTGATCTCCCTATCCAGTGACCATATTTTTCTCTCCTTTTTAACTATTGGCATAGTTGTCACAAACAACTTCAGTCTTCAGTGACAAAAGCCTATTTCAGCACAAACAGCTGTCTGATTCCAATTACTCCATTTGGAACTAGAAACCACTAATTCAGCCATACTGGTGTGCAATATTTGTGCAACAGTGTGTCAGAGTAGGTTGATGAGGAGGAAATCATTCCATGTGGAAACAAAATGAATCATTCAAATCCAGGGTGCTGAAGGGGGAGGGGGAAAAGGTGAAAAACGATAAATAGGAGAAATTGATCAATTTTGTATGGAGGTTCTGATGATGAGCAAATCCTACATCCAATACCTACTCCTAACTAAAAGAGTTGACCTTGACACTGGGTATCTTTAAATTTTGAAATAAAAAGTGATAGAAAGGGGAAATTGGGACAACACTTTCAGGAAAGCAGTTATAAAACTGTCTTTCCCAGGTAACACTTATATGTATGAGATACAGAGCTATTACTCTTAATTAACAATGGAATTTCCAAAATCAGTGAACAGTTTTTAGAAGTTACATTGGATTGCCCATTTTGTAACGAATCAGATCTCAGTCTGTTCATGTACTCTGGTATCTCAGCAGGAACACAGCAGCTGGAGTTAACAAATTCAAGAGCCTACACCATTGATTCTTCTGCCATAATCCACAAACTCAGATGCTGCATTTAGATCCTTTAAAATAAACTATCAAGGGCAGGGGAAGGTGTTGAAAACAGCTTCAGAAAGTTACCTTATCATCTAACATACTACAATGTATGTACATCTGTGCTGGCTATAGCAGATGTTGGAAAGTTTGCTTTTTTTTTTTTTAAGTGAAAAAGAGACAACCAGGCCTCTAACAGACCCTCTTTGATCTCACCTGGGAGGAAAGTTATAATCTGTCCCTGAGAATCTCTACAGTTCAGCTTAAAAGACAAAAGAGACGAGAATGTGAAAAGAACAGGAAGCAGCACATAAAATAAAGCAAATGGGCTTTGAAACGCAGCCTGGTTCCTGGGAATGGCACTGTGTCTAGTTATGTCCTTGGAAGGTTGTTTTTTTTTTAAAAAAAAGCTATCTCAGAGATGTGCCAAACCACTTGCTTTTGATTTGAGTGGCAGCAAATGGGACACAACAAGTAGAGCGGAGCATATTTGTTGCACTGCCCATGGCAAAGAAAGTACCACTTAGGATAGCAATAAAAGGAAAGGTGATAACCCCTGAAATTGCCCATCCACAAGAGAGAGTTTAAAGAAAACAATGACTGGAAAGCTGTATTTTAGAAAATAAAGCCTATTGGAACACAGACATATAAAAAAATCAGCATATCTCTAACTGTATATTTTGTTTTCCTGCAAACACAAGAAAAATTTGTACATAGTTATCATGATTAATAGTCCTTAAATTGCAGCCAAAGGAAAGCTAAGAAGTTAAAAGGTACTGAAAATCTGAAATAGAGTATTAACAGGAGCTGCTACACATCAGAGTCTGTCCATTAATGCCGTTTGGCATGAGCTGCTACTGCAGCTGTCCCATTACCATCCTGACAAATTGCACTGTTCCATGCTATGGATTTTGCAGTGCAAACAATTATACTTCATTATTGTAAATCAGTATTATTTCCAGGGTTTATTTTAATCTTCAACTTTTTCTAATCCTTGCAACAATATGAGTGTATGGAATTAAATGCTGGCTACTTTACTAAAGAACATAGGTGCTGTGTTAAGTTACCTAAGTATGAATTTTATCTGCAGAATACTGTGCATCAGAGGGCAATGATTGCCACGGGGGTCTATGCCACACTATTTTATGGGACCTTAGTCAATGGCTAGCACAATTCGGAGTAATGGTCTCTGCTATTAGTCTGCTGTGGAATTTCACAGATATCTCATGTCCTTTTCAGTTTGACCATTTAAAAGCATACATGATTAACTATTATGTATAGATTGCAAAACAAGCAAAAGATGCTCTAAAATTTCCAATGAAGATAGTTAGAAATAGCTCCCAAACAATGTTTCTCATTTCCTTGCCAGTTATTGAAATACATTTCTATATCACTGTTCTATAATTTAATAACAGAGTTAAGCTGGTATAGTTGCAATACATCTCAGTCCCTGGTGAGAGAAACTCTGGCAGTGAAAATATCCTTTTAGTATCTCTATTCTTTCTCAAAAACAGGGGGAGTAACGTGCCTCAAGATCTCCTGAGAATAAGAATAAAAGTTATTTGTTTGGGGTGCGAAGCAGAGGGTCTCACTTTTTTTTTTTCTTTTAAAGATTTAATCCCAGGATTTGAATTTTTCCATTAAAGCATTCCTGTATTTTGTTCTGTGACCTTGGCTTTCCTCTTACACTGTTTGGTTTAAATTCTGTCAGTTTTAGACCCTGGATGAATATGAAGGAGGCAAAGTATCTGCAGACCTAAGGTGAATCAAGTCCTTGTTAAATGGACGAACTATATGTTTACAAAGAATGAAACAGCACTTAACTAAATGGGAAGGCTATTACAAGAACCACAGGAGGATTGGAGGCCTGAGTTTTTGCTGTTTTATCAATGGGAAGTACTATGTATTTTTATTACAAGAACCTCTATCTTAAGCAAAATTTGAACTCTAAAATGAGAGCTCCTTGAAGCAGAGGTCATAATGATCAGCATACAGTATAAAATAAAGCAAATAGAGAGTAATATAACATGGGAGAAAAATTTTTATGTAGGTGCAGTGAATAGTGAATTATTTGGATTAGGTATCTGCTTTATCCTCTCAATAGTCAAGTAAAGCTGAACTACAGCAATGCAGAAGAGTGTGTTTAATGTTATTTTTCTAATCTTGGTGTCTGTGTTGACTCTCATGGTCCTTCTTTCCCATGATATTAGAAATGGAAATGCTGTCCTAATGGTTATTTAAATTTCAGCAGCAAAGACAGTCCCATAAACCCCACAGGTAAAACTACACATTCTTAGCAAAGATTGTGCTTCCTCTTCTCAACCACAGATAGGAAAGGAAAGTTTGATACTCCACAGTGTTAGGATGGAGCAGTTGTGGGCTTAAAAGAGCTCCACAGTCAAGAAATTACCATTTCCGAGTTTGCAGTGAGACCAAAACTTTTCCAAATTAGCCTAGCTCTATTGGCTAGGTTAGAGTATCCAGAAACTGTATGGGCCCACAAACTCCTCTTGAGAGACAAAGACAGCGCTTTCTTTGATATTTCTTTTACATTCACATTTCTAAAACCTAGAGAACTTTCAGGACAGAAAATAACTTATATTACGCCAATTAAAAGATAAACTAATAAATTGTACCCGTACATCATTGAACATATACCTTCCAAGGACCTTGAGCGTTCATGCTTTAATTTACTCTATTAGTTGAATGGGGTACATTCATAAACCCCTACGTGTGCCCATTCTTTCACCATTTCACACCCTGCCAGCTGTCCTCAGAATACAGATATACCTGGTGGTTTTGCTTTGAGAAGCGCTCTCCCCTTTTGCTCATCAGGTAGAGCATCGTGCATGCCACCGCATGCCTAAGTATTGCATCCATGGCTTTACAGGATTGAGACATCCAGTTTATACTTGCACCCTTTACAAATGCCACTCGACCTGCCTTAAGATAATACACACCCACTTGATATCAACACACAGAATCAAACCTGTGTTTTTGACTTAAGTTAAAAATAAATCATGGGAGGATCTCTTACATAATTTTCTATGTCTTTCCGGCATTAGATTGTTCTGTATATAATTTTATCAACAGAGTGCGTATTTGATAAATGAAATATGGAGCGATAGGGACTGGTTTTAGGTGGCACTATTCACCTATACCAAAAGAACCATTTAGTTACCAGGAGATTCCAAGTATTTTCTTAAGTGTCACTTAATTTACCATTTTCACTAAGAGACTGGCACACAACTCTTAGCCAGTAGTTTGTCCATATCAACCAAAGGGTGATGTACTTGCCTTTCTTTCACTGCATTTCTCTAGCTTGTACCATAAAACCTATCCCTACAGGCACCTTCGGTAAGCAAGTAGTTCTCTCACAGTTCAAACATCAGCAATCACTTCAGTGTCTATTACTGGTGTACAGAACCAAATCCTTAGCTGGTGCAAACTGTTTTAGCTCCATTGACTTCAAAGCTGCAGCAACCTACTCTCACTGAAGATCCAGCTCAGTGACTAGAAACTATTTATATCTGATTCAGAGACCTCTGCTTAAGAGAATGTATGCAGTATCCAAGGCAAAATTATTCAATCATATTAAACCTTTCTTATTGTGCTTTATAACTGTATAGGCAATTCTCAGGAATGGACAGTGATATTCAAATCAGGGTATGGTCTGTGTACTAGGGCACAACTTACAGCAATAACCAAATATTACAGCACATATAGATCAAACCAGGCAATGTCAACCTCTTGTGTTCCCAGCAGCCTTCATTGATGACATGGTACTGATATATCTCATATATTGGTCCATCACAGGGCTCACAAGTCTACACATTTGCTCTTTGTTCACTGTAAAGAGTTGTTCCTTCTCAGTTCAGGGTAACAACAAAGGTACTCTACCAAGTTATCCTTTTTGAAGCCTCTATAGTTTGTTCGTCTAGCTTCATTAACGAGCTGATGACCATGGTACAGCAGTAAATTACTCCACCTTTCAAAAGTAGGTTAGCAACCTGAATAAGAGTGATTCCACTCCAGCAATTCTACCTCCTCTCCCTCATCACACACCCTTTTTAATTGCACATTTTCTAAAATAGTCTGAGCTCTGGATCAGGAAATGGTCTTTTTGGTGCCAGCATAGAAAATATTAATACGTCGAAATGTCCTGTGCAAACTCGCATATCTCTGTGTATCACAAATGTGATACATATGTATCACATATTTGTATGCATGGATTTAAACAAATGCATTTCCAAGTATACTTTTTCATAGCAGAACATGCTGCTAAAGTGTTTACCACACAATATTTTCTCCTTTCTTTTCTTGTTTTGAGGTGGGTTTTTTTTGTTGGGTTTTTAGTTTTGGTTTTGGTTTGTTTTTTTTTTTTTCCTCACTCCTTATTAACAAGGCAAATCCTGTTTTACTTGTTTACCCTCAAGGAATTCTGTTATTACAATTATTTTCATAATTTTAATTGTAGTGCAAATATATGAAAAAGTCTTTCTAAAATACTAGCTGTGTTACAATAGCACAGTGGTCCATTGCATATTCAAGACCTGTTGCATTACTATATTATTATGCACTGCCAGAATACATGGTCTCACTCCAGAGAAATCTGTAATCTAAACAAAAATGTGCTCTCCATACTCAGAGCAATGAGTGGTTATGATATTCCAGGTAGTGAAAATCTCAGTACCGCACTGCTTCCAGACCCCAGTAAGTTCTCAAAAGGCCCACCTGTGTCTTGTACGCAGCCCCCTGGTACGGCTGTTTCCAGGAAAGTTTACACGCCTGGGCGTAGTGCCATGCAAATACACAAAACCAGCTCAGGTGTATCTACAATCAGCTTCCCAAAGCTTCTGCTTCCAGATACATGGCACAGGCACACCTAAACTGTCTTAATATCTGAGTAGATTTATTAGCTTGGGCCCAGCCCCACATGAATGGAGATCTGAGCTGACAGCAGAATCAGTGCATCTGCATATCACACACAGTCTGAGCTAACAAGCCCTTCTAGGGTAGAATGTGTTCAGAGCTGGTTTTAGCAGCGCAGTACACATGACTGCATTCACTTGCAAGTTGAACAGTCAGGGCACAGATGTAGAACTGGAGGTAGAGAGTATGGATCAATGGCATATAAAGATACAGAGACAAACAAGTTTGCTAAGATCTCCACAGCTTGCTGGTGGACATGTCTGCCACTTTTTCAATTCACAGTCTAGGTCCTTAAGCTTATGACTAGGCTTTCCCTTATTAAAAAAAAAAAAAAATAAAAAAAATTGAAATATCAGTCTTAAGATTTTATCTCTGGCTACATGGAAAATTTAAGAAGTTATGAATTCATTAACTAAAGAAAGACATATCAGATACATCAACATTACAACAAAATACAATATATTGTATTTTTCTCACTACAGGGAGAAGTTCTGTCATAAAAATATTAATCTTATAGTTTCACACAGTGAAACAGAAGGAAAATTAAAATAATAATGCATAGATTTGCTATACTTATGAACAGGCATTAAATAAACACTCTTGTTAGTCAAAAATCTTGTTCCAGTTTGTAGGAAATACATGTGTCAACATATACGTTAGTAATACCTCTGAAATTCTTACTCTGTAGACAGGAAGAGAAATCTAATTTGCATTAGGATAGTAAACATTAAACTAATCTTGATTTCCACAGATCAAATTTATATTTTTATTTTGATTTACTGGATATCAAGTGTCAAATTAAAGTGAATGTCAAAGAACATTAATTTTCAAACCCCTGAAAAGAAGAAATCCCCCAGAGCAGTCAGCAAAATGGATCATGTTTCCTGTTCCAAAAGATTCTAGTTATAGAACTTTGATGGTTAAATAAAATTCTTTAATCTGTGGCATAATGGTGAAAATAGCATGCCAAAACTTGAAGGACACCAGCATGCAGATGTTCTGAGAGACATGTTTTTAACCCCTGGGCTACCTTGCTTGCCAAGAAAATGTAATCTTCTAACATGTACATTCATGAACAGTCTACTGCTAATAGTGTCTACGGGACGGCAATATTTCCTGCTGACAAGAGTCTAATCCTGAAGCTACTGCATCTGGTATTTAGTTATGGTGGAGAATAGATTCTTTTGAATTTAACAGGAGTTTTTGCAAAGATTGGAGCCTAGTTTGTGGACATTTTCTTAAAAACAACTATTGTAAAACCTCCAACCTCTCACATATTCAATAAAAAAGTTAAGAAAACAATTTCAGATTTGTGCATCTGACATATTGAACTTTACTGATGGCGGTAATCATGTCAAAATCAAGAGATGACACTTGCAAGTAAAATGAAGCACACCTACAAGGCTTTATATACCCGAAGCTTATTAGTGAAATACATATACTTTTACAAAAAACTCATGGGCTGTATATAATACTTCTTGTACTTTCTTTTTTTTAAAAAAAGTAGAATGTAAAAATTGACTGCTAAGCTAAAATATATAAATATGGAGATATGCTTTTTAGAGTGATCAAAACAATAATTTTGGTATGTAATCTCTTAAAATATTACAGCCAATGCTGAGTGAAGCATACACCCTGAAAATCGCACGAGGGGAGTGAACTGGGAAAGGATTTGTGCTGGCCACTTTGTTGAAGGTAGAAATAAATGGTTTATGATTCAAATTTGTTAAAAACCACTTAGCTCTGCTTTTTGTAAGTTTATTGAATATTCCATTGTGAAAAGGATGGAGAGTCACAGTTGTATACGTGCACTGTCATTTAGTATATTTAGTTGAGATCATTGTAGCCAGGGTCCAAAGAACGAGGAGGTGCTTTGCAGTGCTGCTTGCAAGTACATGTAAGATTTGAACAGTTACTCAATATAGCTCATTTCACAAGAAAGTAGAGAACATGGAGAATCAAAAAAAAAAAAAGAGAAGGAAGCAATCCTATAAACTGCACTAGTAAACAGTGCATTTGATTAAACTCTCAGTTGAACAAATGTGGTTTCTTGCATAACCCATTAATCCATACACATAGATTTCAAATTCCCAATATATTTGAGAAAATGAAAACAAAGCTAAGAAAAACCTTTTATTCTCTTCTAAAACTTTGAAAGATGGCCATGGGACTGAATTTTGATTTTACCCACTAGAATCTGTACAGTATTTCAGACTCCAAAGTATTTCATGTGAAAGTCTAACTTTCAAGATGCCATAATTTTCTAGTGGGGAGTTTTACACTGTCCATTACTATTTTTTTTTTAAAAGGACACATTTCAGATTATTTCATCTAGTCTGTAGACTGATAAAGACGATGGACTTTCTACGGATTTACTAAGTTAAATCTTAAAATGATTACGTATCACAGCTGCAACAATGAAATTAGTCAGAAAGTTGACTGCTGGAGATACTCAAATTCCTCTGTAATTAGCACATTGGTAAAATCCAAATGCCAAACCCTAGCAACGTCAAGGAGCGTGCAAAGAAGCTAAGTAGCACAGCAAAGAAGTGACATCTACATGACCCTGGCTTTTTTACAAAGTATGAGGCAGCTGGAAGACTGCTGCTCCTGGAGGTAGAGGAATAGGGGAAGGGGAGCAAGAATAAATCAAGTTATTGCTTTGAAAATTTAGTACTTTCATAATTGAGACTTTAGCCTTGAGTAATTTTCTGGAATCTTTTTTTGTTAAAGGAACTAAGAAGCAAAATAGGAAGCATTTTTATCTTATCTTGTTCTGATTACTCAGCATGAAGATATCAATACAAAACCAGGATTGTACTGAATTGAATATCTCTTACAACCTGAAGTTGCCTGGAATTTGAGTTTTACCTCTTGATTTTTTTAAAGATGCTTTTCTCAAAGTGGATGCAACTTTGCAATCTTTGGAAATGCCTGTTGGACTAGAACTATGTCAATTTTAAAAAAAAGAATGCATAAGCTGGGATTCTCCACCTGCTATTGCTGATCCAAGTTTAGGTTTTGCATAACGTATGTGTTGATGACAACAGAACTGCGCCTATTAAATGACATAAATGCGCAAAATTCCCATTAGATTGAAAAGCAGCAAAAACTCACTTCATATATCCCTCTGTTCCTCAAACTTCTATCATTCAGTGGGAGTTGTCCAAAGAATACTCGTTCCAGTTGGAGAGTCATGTATGGAAAACGATATTGAAGAGGAGTGAAGAGTATGTTTCCCTACAAGCATAAATCCCCCCAAAACCCGTATTAACTCAAGACAGAGATGGGACCTATATATCTTCATATGGGATCCCACCTAAATCATGGACTTTAGGTCTACCTATATTGTGAGGACAGAGGAAGTCAACTGGGAGAGATTAAAACAGGAGAAAAAAAAAAAAAAAAAA
>WHYT01017566.1:300974-353043 GCA_009806455.1 Tetrax tetrax
AAAATAAAAAAAAAAAAAAAAAAAAAAAAAAAAAAAAAAAAAAAAAGCTTGCATTTATCCCCTGACCCCCCAGCCCCCCACTGTCATGTTCACCTCTTTCTCAACGGTCAGTATAGGTCCGCCAGCATTTGTGTATTGGGTGTTGTAATCTGTCACTAGCACAGACCCACAGAAAAATTGCTGTTCTAAGAGTAGCAGAGAAGCAGGGAGGCAATTGTGACTCAAGAGGGATGTGTTTGAATCATGGGGCCTTCTGAGGGAGGGTGATAGAGTTTGTGCAACTCTTGCTCAGGGCTGTGCTTGCAGCACTGTCTAGTCTTTCAGATCACAATGGAGTGGAAATAGCAATATATGGGCTTCTAGCAAATATCACAAATTAGCATCTCATGACAGCTCAAGACAGTAAATGCTTATTACTTGTTATGCAATCTATACAGCATAAGGAATTATATCCTTGTTTATCTAATCTGACTCTTCTATTAAAATAAACAGCTTGCTTAAAGGAGTAAGGAAAGCATGATTTGATGGGGTGTGTAAGAAAACATAGTGAAGACATTTTTCAAAGCAAACGAAGAGATTTAGATGCTCAGTCTCTTTTAATAGAGATACTTTGAATGCTAGCCTTCAAGTTTTCCCACACATATTAGTAAACGCCAAACATTACAGAAGTCATATGTTTCTGGGGTAGGAACTTCAAATTTACTTGGTATATGTGCACTACAGAATTCTAGTATGTAATAGCTGATCTTCCCCAAGCAATGTGTTAAATGAGGATCTATAGTAAAACAATAATTGTTTTGGAACTGAGACTGAGTACGGCACACTGAAGACTTCAGTAATTATTTTGTACTAGGTTTCAGAATTCAGATACACTTAGACATGAGTTTCCTTTATTTCTGGTCGTTGGGCAGTTGGCTGCACAAATGCAGTTGGTATAAAGGAATATATACTCCAAAGTAGAGGGAAGTTGATTCAGAGCTCCTCCATCAGCAGATCCTAGACATATCCTACCAATTCTATTTCATTCTTAAAATTAATCTGAAACTCAGAAAAAATGGTAAATGGAAAACCAGACTGTTTCCACTAGTTTACATTTTGGGGTATGATAAAAAAAAACAAAACACAGAAATGATACTTTTCAGGCTTGTCAGAATAAGTAATAAGTATTAATAAGACAGAACCTGACCTGAAGCAGCTAGGTAGTCCAGTAGAGAACACTTATGAGCAGCTGATGAAGACAGGGAAACAAGAATCCTTATTGCCATTGACTTTCTATGAGCCTTGAAACAGACTGCTTTATTCCTCTACTTCCTCCACATTCTTTTGTGTGCCTATTTAGACTGTAATTGTTATGAGATAAACTGTCACAGCTTTAATTGTCACAGCCAGCTGGAATGACTGACATTAAATCCAAGCAAGAGTGATAAAAAGTTAAGTGTATGCTCAGCTCTCCAAAGGGTTAAGAAAAATATTAAAGAGAAGCTATTTTCATATATGTTTTAGAGAACAGTTCAATAGTTTGCAGGAAGGTTAGAAATAAATACAACTGTATGCCAGGAACATTTTAACAGAGCTTTTCCTGCAAAATGATGATGTCCCTGTTCCTTGCAGGGGAGTTGGACTAGATGACCTTTAAAGGTCCTTTCCAAACCAAATTATTCAATGATTCTATGATTCCAAGATGGCTATATCCTAGCTAAAGCCAAAATGATATCAAAATATTTCCTAGTATGCTGTCTGTGCTGTTGTATAGCTTTCCCACGTACAATAATATCAGAACTTCTTAAACTCTCTTTAAAATAGAGAGAAACATCAGGTGACAAAATGATGTAAATACTAGGGCAAGGAAGAGAGAGAGTCATCTCATCAGTGCTAAAATTCTGACCATCCTAGGCATCTTTAGCAATGGGTCCAGCCATTTACAAACAAGTCACACAGAAACCACCAGCTGATAGTAGAATCAATTGAAAGCTTTGAGCTTCATTTTTACTTTTGTTTTTCCTTAATTATCCTTGAAGATGGATAGTAATTGAAATATAAATCCTACATTTCACCACAAAATGTAAGCAGTATCAACTTCCCATACCAATACATAAACTCTCTGACACCAGAGTAACATTCTCTTTCTCAGGGTATTCTCACCTTTTGTTTATTCTACACTCCAACAAAAAGTGGTCTTAAAATGCAGCCAATCAGGCAACTTTACTATCTCTATATTCTTGTTCTAGGAAATTTAAAAGTAAGGAATAATTACACTGCACACATCCTTATGGCATGTCATATTAGAGAGAATAACAAATACAAGAAGGATGGTGTACTTAAAAATTAAAAAAAAAAAAAAAATAAAAATCAAGAAAGTAGTAAATTTGAGGTCAAGAATATAGTTGTCCTGATTCTCTTCACAGATTTATTTTTTTCCCCATGCCCTTCCACAGCAGAGCTGCAATAATTTAGTCCTTTATTTGGCTCTATAAAGCACTAAGGAATGCTCAGTATATCCAACAGGTGTGAAGCGGGTGCAAAAAGCCTAACCCTTGCTTTCCACATACAGAGATTTTGTACAAAGGAACTGCATCTGAAAAGAAACGTAGGTTTTTAAAATTAGATTTATTTTATATACTGAAGATAAAAAAATTAAAGAATGTGAAGTGCTTTCCACTAAGTCTAGATGTCACTGTAAGATTTCTCTGAATTAGAGGATTTTTTTAGGAACGTGGATACTGCTGTATGTGTGAAGAAAAGCTAAGCATGTTTCTATACATAATATCTACACTATTCACAGGCAGCTTCTGATTCCAATCAAAGCAACCTAGAACTGACATAAATGGATGGTATATAACAAATGGAGAAATCAAAAGGTGGCAAAGCTTCTTGCTCCTTTTCCTGGTTCTGTGCAGCTTACAACAGGCATTGTGACACCTTAACGCCATTCAGCTGCTACAGGTAAGTGATCTTCCCTTCCTGCAGGCTCAGTATGCACTATAGTTCTGTAGTTTCTTCTCCATCTCTTTTTTTTTTTAAAAAAAGTTATTTGATTTTGCTTTTGACTGATCTCGTATCAAATTAAATTCTGAAACTGTACTTTAAAAAACACATATTCCAAGGTGTCTAATCAGCATTGTCTCCTGATCACTAACTGAGGATCCCAGAAGCTACTAATATTAATATCAATACTATAAATTGACAGTAATCATTGAGCCACTGCCATGGAGGCTGGATTTAATCCATGAGCATTTTCAAATACAGTCTTATCAGTGGTAACTGGATACAGCTCAATGTCTCCAATACAGCTTTGCTAATCAGAAGCATAATTGAGGTTCTCATACTTTGTACTACTAAGTCTGGAACGATTTCCATTCTAATTTCCCGTTTGCAGTTGTTCCTAGGTTTCTAAAAGATTATAATTTAAATGGAAACTTTTCTTTCTAAGGGTGAGCAGAATGACTGCTCCCTGATTGATAAAATAAGCTATAATTCCTAAATATAAGAAATACATTGCTTCTATTCTATAAGGAGAGAATACTTGTTTGTGCCTGGCTGAAATTGTTATTACATATTATTAGTATTCAGTGAAGTACAGGCGCTGGATGGATGTGGAAGAACACACAAAGGATATTCTTATTAAAAATGGCTTCACATGCACCCACCACAATAACTCCAGCTCTCATTTGTATGTTCTATATTGCTTGTTCTTTTTATTATATCACCAGCACAGTATCCATTTCTCTGGATTCCCTGCATGCCCTTTTCTCTAGAGGGTTAGCGGCAGCATGGGCACCTCCTTGTTCCAAATCGTGAATGTGCTGACTGGTTAGCCTATGCTAGAAGGCTTCCTGGTTGAGAAGCAGAGCAAACAAGAGAACTGTTGATATTATTGCTAATATTGACATATAAACAAACATTAAAATAGATAATACTAAAAAAGATAACATATAAATGGATACTTCTAAATATGCAGTCATGTAACATTGTTTTCTCATAGGTAAGTTTCTGTTGACTTGTTCACAATTCTGCCCAAACTGTAATCACCACAAAACAGCACTGAACACAAGGTTTGCAGAGAGAAGTAGTATCTTTCACTGGATCTGCTGTCTACAAAATATGTATGGGCCCATGGTCCTTTCATCAGTTCTGACTACAAAGCAGCTAAACCAGGTTTAACCTAATTATGTTAATCAGCTAGACAATTTAAAAGAAAAAAGAAAGTTAGTCAGTGTGGAGCAAACAAAACGCTAGCAAAGAAAGAGGTAAAAGTTCCTGAAAGAGACTTAAAAATCTGTCTAATAAAGTCAAACCATATGAAGTTCTTGGGTTCCTGTGAATGCATGCTGATCTTTCAGCTGATTAAATTAGTTCTTTTTCTCATACCATATCTTGATTAAATGTTAAAAAAACCCAACATCAACAAAAAACCCAACAAGTCTCTTTTCTATCTGTCTTTCTGCCTTTGTCTTTAAACTCACTGATAAGAGCAGGTGAACAAAAAAAAAAAGTGCTAAGATTTGCAGAATCCCACTCTTTCTGCTTCTTTATGGCTACTTTTGTGGTGGAACCAACAACAAAAAATTCCCATACTGTATTTTTTTAACAAGGCCAGTGGAAAATACACATGATCGAAAATAATCATCACTGAATGAACATTTGGCATATAGTCTGTATGACAACAAAATGAGCTACATCAAAGAAAGGACAGCATGAAAAGGCATGTGGGGTAAGGGCAGGGAGCATCATTATAAATACAATGACATTATATTCAATAGTTTAGGGCAGAAGGGGCGATACAGCCCTGAGAACACCATCTGAGCAAGATAGGAACTTACCTAGTTAAAAGGACCATGCTATTTGATTCTAAAAAGATAAACAGATGAGCTCCTAATATAAGGAATCTGAACTAGGCTACAACACAACATATGGATTAATATTTGGCTGGATTATTAGATATGTAATTTACATCAACTTTATCTGAAATCATGTCACTAACACCCCACAGGAGAGAACAGTATTTGTAGATCCACTGATAGGAGATCGACCTTTCATTTTTAAATTTATACGCTATATTTTTAGTTTATGAAAGTCTGCTTGGCATTTATATCCCTAACTACAATGGCATTTGTATTCTTGAGTCGTTAAATGGAACTCTCCAAGGTATATTTAACTCCTATGAACAGTAAGAAAGTTAAGAAAGGAAAAGCATTAGATACACCTTTTAATTCTTTATTTTAAATTAATCCTGTAAAAATCAGTCATGTGTCATTATGCACCATGGGATTTATACTTCAGCTTTAGAGAACGTTAGGCTGATAACACTGCCCCTATGTGGTCATAATTACATAACAATAAAAAGCAATATGTGTGTAACATGACTTCCCTAGCTCTCTTAATTTAGTGGAAGGTAACATTTAGCGAAATTCATCTTAGAAAAGTTACAGTAGATGTTCACTGAAAGCTAAGAGTAGCGTGAACACTGATTAAATACTTTCCTATGTCTCTTCCAAAACCATCTTGGGCATTTAAAAAAAAAAAAATCCTACTTATCTGTTGAAACACTGAATAAATCAAGGAAACACAGGCTCAGGACAAATTTCTGAGAGCAAATTCTTACTTTTACAGCTTTCATATGCACAGGCTGCTGGAAGAATGGGAATATAAAGAAAATTTAAACAAAAACACTAGGGACAAAGATAAACAATGTTCAAGTACCTGTGCTCACGCATTTCAGTCCCATCACTTTAACGATAAACTATACGTTTGCTGATAATCTACCTTCACACTAGTTTTACCAGCAATACCTAAGCCTATAAAACATCTCAAATTCACAGACAAGGGGCCACTGGAATGAGCAGAGAAATATCCATATGCTGCAGAATTGACCTGCAAATGTGTAGCAAGTTGGATAATATCAGGAATGTTTAAAGACCTGAAAAACTAGAAATACTTTTCCAGATGGTCTTACTGTGCTAAGGTAAACCAAAGGGTTTTTGATAGTCTTGGAAATATAAAGCTTTGAATATGTAACCACCTTCAGCTGATTGTACAATTTACACAGTGTTTTTTATTTACATTTTCACAGTATTTTTGCAGGATTAATGTATTTCAGAGAAACATACCAAGTAGTAGAAGGCTTTATTCTTCCACTTATTTCAGTGAGTTTGGCATCTAACTTGTTTCAAAATTTATCCGTCTTAGTTGCAGCTTCAAAAAAAAATCTTAAACTGCAAAAGGGGAATAATGGAACTGTTCTACTTGAAAGAGACACTGGGAAGATATCTTCTCTAGGGACATGCTCATACTGCTTGACAAGACTAAAAGAATAAAAATGAATAGACCAAAAGAGTAGAAATCCCATGTGTTTATGACATCTTTGACACAAGACAGTGAAGTAGCATATTTCCCATGATATAGCTTGGTTGTGTTCATTAGGATAGCATAAAGCTATTTTGTATCGAGATCTGGACACAAGTTGTACTGGAACTATGATCTGAATCACAGGGTAGAAGAGGCCACAGGCTTTCACTTATGGCTAGAGCTGTATTCTTATGGGAAAACTAACGATCTACTGCATATTGTAATGAACATGAGGATACCTAAAACTGCACTATCACTTTTACCAAATGCAGACTAGATTAAGAGGATGAAAACAGGGGGAAATTATGTATACCAACATATACATCTAAACTTTATCAAAGAAATTAATGACACAGACTTTATGTGATAAAACTAATTTACATTTCAATATCCCACAGATATCCCCTCTGCTGACTGTGCCCAAAGGATGTGCTTTCAACTTAGTTACAATCTGTTCTATTCTGTTACAGATTCAATTTGTATTAGTTTTCATATCTACAGACTTACATGTAACTTTCAGCATCAGGGAGGATTACCACATTGCCATGGGGTACTTCACTGAAATGGAGCATATGGCTATTAATATTATTATGAATCTGTTGCTTTAGGCTACATTAGATTGCCTTTAGGGTTCTGATTCCTAAGAAGAAAGGATTGAACTACAGTCATCCTCTCTTGGTGTAAAAGATTTGAAATAAATAATCACTCTTGTACTTTTTTTTTTTGTTTACATACCTCATTTAAGTAACCTTCAACACGGCAACAATTTAGACAGGGTTCTGTCTCATCATATTGTTTGTAGTGTATTTAGCTTTAAGCATTTGATTCTGTTTTCCCTCTTTTGTTAAAAAAAAGTTTATAGTACTTTAATACTTTCAAGTCATTGTATTGAGTCACATTTAGCTTTAGAATTGCCTGCTTTTCTTCAATCCAACATCTTGACTGCACTTTTATTCACTATAACAGCTAACCAGTTACTTTCTTGAAATAACATATTTCAAACTACTGTATCTTGTGTAAGAATAACCAAACTGAAAAGCGTTGAACCGCAAAGAGAAGCTAAATTAACATTTTATAGGCTGAGTAACTTGAACTGCTGAGAGCCAACTACATCAAGTATCATTTGCAATCAAAGCTTCAACTTCTTTCTTCAACAGACTAACTAGCTTGAATTTAAAGCATCAGAAAACTGAGCTAGATATTTGCATGTGTGAATAAGAGTTGAATTAGAAACAAATCTTAAGGGCTACTTTGGTGTCACAATGTACCAAAGATAAGTCCCAGATTTTCACCTGACACCTCCATCAAGCTGGGGAACAACAGGACACAGAGTAACAAAATTATGTCAGGGGTCTGGAAAGTGTCAAAGGGTTTTTAAGGCGAATGGAAAAGTGGTATTTGGAGGGATAGATTTACATAGAATTACAGAACTGGACTTTCTAACTTTTGTCTCTACTGACAATGCCCCTTTCTCTTCTCAGTAAAATGAGAATAAAAGAGTTCTCAGGGGAAGGGGGAGAACTGAGATTGCTTAGTACTTTAAGTCCCACAGTATGAAAAAACTAACCCTCTTTTAAAAGGGAGAGAGAAAAAGAAGGAATGAAAAGATAGATTCACTAGAATAAGAGAATGTGAGCAGATACAGAAGTTCTGGAGTGCTTTCAATTTGCAAGCCATAAAAGGGATCCAAAAAAGAAGAAACTGTGCAACCATTTTTTTATTTTAAGATTTCACATTATGATTACTCTATACCTTTCCTCAAACAAGAATAACAGCCTAACGTGACTGTGCTTAATTGAAAGGAAAAGAAGGTGAGTGATGGTATTATAGTATGTAGTCACCTGAAAATGAAATGTCAGCAGATACAGCTGACAAGACCAAGATTAAAATAATGTCTTACCTAGTACATAGCCCTGTCTTCACGGAATTGTGCTTCTGTATGTTGAGTTGATTTTGTTTTACAGTTTGGCAATACTTTGCAGGGATTGAAACAACTGTGGTATTATATAAACAACCTACCATTGAGCTCACACAAGGCTAAATGTCCCAAGCAATAATACCCCCCAAAAAATACAAAAGTCATCAACTAATTGCACACTACAAAACTGCATGTCTGAACAGGCCCTTGAAAGTGCCAATACTAATCTGCAAGTATAAGTAATAGTTTTACACACAATGAAGTATGCTGTCTCCTAAGACATGTAGTGTATTTTGCAGGTACCAGTTTGCAAACTGACCTGCAGAGTCCAGACACTACTCTTTAAAAATATCTCGGGTGTATCCTCACTATATGAGATCTGTTCTGCACCTTGCTAGCTTATGGCACATCTTGTACAATATTTCACAAAGATCACTCATGTTTTAAAAATTTCTTTCAAACTGCCACAGCCTGACCACCTTGCCCCATAGAGAGCACATTTTCAAAGAAATGTTGATTCAAACCCATGATTTACCTTCTCCTTCCCTCCCAAAACAAGAGATATACAACTGACACTTTCTCATAAGATTTTATTTTGGTCTGTCTTTTTGTCCTGCAATGTTTCACCACTCAGCAGCACTCCGCTAATCTACACTTCAACGGTAGAATTCACCAGAGGTACAGGTTTAAATAGCACATCTTGAGATGGGAACAATGGAGGGGGTATGGCTCTACAATAAATAAATAAATAAAGCCCTCTCACATATTTAAAGCCAAATGCCTGCTGGGACTTAGGTTCAAAAGCACATTTGGAAACTGATCCCTTGAGAAGATATGTTTGTTACAGTGTTTGGCCTCAGGATTTAAAAGGATTTGCTTTTAAGCTGTTACTTTACTGCAAGTATGTGACTGGAGGCCTCAGGTGTGAAAGTCCTTTGATAAAAGGGACTAGTGTGTGCCAGATACAGCAAATGAAAAGCATTAAGACTAATAGGAACTGGGAAGTGGGAAGCAGGGAGAAAGGATGTGGACAAAGTCCATCAAGTTTAAGGCAAGTAAATGCTTGGAATGCAAGAGGGATGAGAAACCACAAAAGCCCTTGAACTTCTTGCTTTGCATACATGAGTGATTACACTAACGAACTCTTAAGGAACAGAACACCGAAGTTGCAAAGAAGGGTCATTTCCACTACTTAATCAGGTGAGGCCCGTCTGGAATCGGCACACAAAAACCTCCATAAAGTATTACGGCTGGAAGAAACCACAGGGGTCATCTAGGTCCTTTGCTCTGTTGCAAGATCAGCTCTACTTAGGTCACTCCAGACAGACAAATGTTTATCTACCTGTACTTAAAGACCTTTAACACTGCAGTTTCACTGCAGGAAATTTATTCCAATGCTTCATCCTACTTCCATTGGAAAGCTTTTCTTAATGTCTGACTTTGATACTTTGTGCTGCAACCCACATCTACTACTGCTCATCCTGTCTGCAGGATGAAAAGAAGAGGCTAATCCCTTTCTCTTTGCCAATCTTTTATCTATTTGAAGATCCTTTGGTCTCTGAACTATGTCAGTCTCCTCATACACCACTCTGATTACATGAGCAAAACAGCCTCAGTTCTCTGGTTAGAAAATCTCTGCATCATTTGCATTTTATAAGTAAGATGCACCATTTTTCTCTTAACTTAAGATAATTATACTTTGTTTCCTCAAGCACTCCTAAATAACAGAAAAACTTTCCTTCCATACCTCTCCTTCCTATCGCTCTGAGAGAAACTACAGTAGCACATCATGTTGCACTGAAATTTGCAAAACTCATACTTCACAATTTGCTTCATGCTGGAATTGAGCACTGCAAATAGTTTCTTCAGTGTCTTTCACGGCTCTACAACGGCTACAACCACCAAACCTGCGGGCTGCACTTATAGTCTGCCTGATACTGGACAGATTAATGGTAGTTCAGTATGAAAAGCTTATGCTTGATAGCATATGCAATATATTTATTGGTTTGTTTCAACTTGAAAACCTTGAAGAACTACGTGTACACGAACCAAAACTAAATGTAGGCACATGGTGAAAAAATGGCAGTCCCCATTACATATAATGTAAATTTGGCGTAATCTGGAGAAAGTGCCTGCAGTCCTAAAACAGAACACTTGGTAACTGTCATTCCTCCACTGAAATAACAAGAAATAATAACTGGAGGACTACAACATCTGAACTACTTCAGGTCATTCAACTACATATTTGTTGTCTGTACCCATGCCATCATTTTCAGAGTAACAAAGAATTCTCAATTATCATGACTATAAACTCCTTAGCATCAAAACTACGGTTATCATATTGCAGATGCAACCACAAATAAGTTACAGGTGCATAGCTTCCATAAAAAATCAGGCTACCTACCTTTTGCATAAAAATGTTCTCGGGGGCACTACTTCACCACAAGAGGTTGTCAAAAAATAGAGAGATCTTGCTCCGGAATGTGAAGTATGCATTAAGCTGACTGAAGGGAAAAGAATATTATATTCTTACAACATTTCATATTTTATAGCAACAAATTCAGAGCTGCCTTGCCAATTAAACACTGCATATACTGTTACATGTTCCACAGCCTTCAAAATCAAACTCAGAATATACACTATATAGCCTCTTGGTATGAAGGAATAAAGAAAATATTTCTTTTTTCTTTCTGACAAAAGTTGCATTCTAGGAGATAAGAGACACTGACATTTTAGATGAAGATTACATGAGACAGAGGGGAAGACAAATGTAAAAGACAAGCTGCAGCAGGGAGCCTAATGTTAATCATATTAGACGTCAAATTTTGGCAAAATGTTTAAAGCAAAACCAACAAAACTTTTCAAAAATATGTAATTATATTAAGAAATAGTTATAATATGTCATACTTGTGATAGCCTTAATGATACAAGGACATCGAGGAAGAGCATGGAAGCTTTCTGGCCTACAAGTCCACAGCTGTGAAATAGCTCTTAAGAAACTCTTGCATTTCTGAAAGGACAACCTGTTTTCTTAGCAGATCATGTCATTAGATAGTAGATCATGTCATTTTCATTGTGTCCAATTAAAATATTACTTCAATCACCAAGTCATTCTTTTGTTTGATGCAAAAATATTTCAGGAAAGTTTCTGAAGTCAGAATCAAACAATGACCTACCCTCTAATAGCTTAGTTATTAGAAGAACAATTTATCTTAAGTGTAAAATACTCAGCCTTAGAGCAGGAACTGGAACTTGAATCTTTTAGAGAATATTTTAAATACTATGATAATGGAAGTCTCTAAATAGTCACAACTATTTCTCTCAAGGTAGTAACTTCCCTATCCCTGGAATTACTTTTTGAAATCGCACTCTATTTCAGGTTTGGTGACCAAATAGTATTAATGCATGTCCTTTTTCACCTTTTCACTCTTTCAACTACACAGGTGTCATGGTTTAACCCCAGCCTGCAGCTAAGAACCATGCAGCTGCTTGCTCAGTCCTTCCCCTCCCCTGGTGTGATGGGCAGGAGAATCGAAAAAAAACCAACCCAAACTCATGGGTTGAAATAAAATAATTCAATGCAACAGCAAAGGAAGAAAAAATAATAATGGAATAACAATAATAAAAGAATATAAAAAGCAAGTGATGCACAGTGCAATTGATCACCACTTGCTGACCCATGTCCAGCCCAACCCTGAGCAGCAATCCCTCTCAACCTGGCCAGCTCCCCCCAGTTTATATACTGAGCATGACGTCACATGAGATGGAAAATCCCTTTGGCCAGTTTGGGTCAGCTGTCCTGGCTGTGTCCCCTCCAAGCTTCTTGTGCACCTCCAGCCTGCTCGCTGGCAGGGCAGGATGAGAAGCTGAAAAGTCCTTGACTTAATGTAAGCAGTACTAAGCAACAACTAAAACATCCGTATGTTATCAACATTATTCTCATGCTAAATCCAAACCACAGCACAGTATCAGCTACTAAGAAAAATAATTAACTCTATCCCAGCCGAAACCAGGGCAAAAGGAAGAGGAAAATCTCTCCACTAACAAGTATACAGCCATTATTTCACATTACTTCAGACAGTGAAAAGTCATTCTCAAACATACTTGCCACAAGAGTGACTAAACCCCTTGAGCGTACATAGCAAAAACCCGATTCTAATCATTGTATGTAGCTCTACCTCGTGGCCTGATGCATGTACTGCAACAGTATTAGCAAAAAATAACTTGCTTGCAACAATTTATTTAATTGGCAGTTGCTTTGATTATTGATGTTAGAGTTGTAGTTACCATTTAGTCCAAAAATATGATCTGGGTCTTTAACCCTAGAAGTGTCTACACTTCTCACTTACTACTTATCTCACTTCCTCCTTTCACTTTCATTGTCAAAAGCCACTTTTTAATTTCAGCACCCAATTATTCAGTTAATGCCAAGGAATAGGAGCACAGGATCTAGATATATGCATAAACCCAACTGAGATCGAGAAACTGTTATTTTCCTTTGTTGGATTCCTATTAGGGTCTCAGTCTATTCACTAATGTCTGCATATGGACTGTACTGGCCTCCACAAGAAGGAAAAAAAAAAAAAAAAAAAGTATGTAACAGCAGCTTTCTTTTGTTAGGGAGGAAGCCCTCACATTTTTGTTACACAATCTTCGTGTAATTACACTGTACATCCAGAAACTAGGAGATACAGGTTAAATTTCTTCCTGAAGAGCATCTGATCCACACACATTTTCTTCCAGGAGTGGACCCAGATACATACACTGTTCTGTATAAAACATTATTCACATTTTCTACTACAACTATGTGAAAAATCCAAAAAGCAGAAACAAAGAACTGTACAATCACTGTGCACTGAAACAGTAGTTTAGGCAGTCATATCAGGGTTGGAGATGTGGGATTTTCCTGATTTCCAAGACCTATCTTGTGTTATATTTAATCACAATTTCAAGTGAAATACAGAAATGAATCCTTGCTCTAAGGACTGAACAAAGGCTTCTCCTTTCCCCAGCCAATGATTTTACGAGTATAATAGCAAGTGTGACTTGGGCATTCTTTTTCTCCCTACTACTAGCACAAAACCCTACCTTCATAGTGGTAAAGCTCAAAGTACAGCTGTAGAAAGAGCTTGCTGCTTGCCTAAAGATGGCAATAAGGGAATTTCTTCTGAAAAAAGAAATACAAATTTGAATCACTGTGAGACAGCAGGATAAACAGAATTAACGCTATAGTTTGTTATATAATAAGGTACGAGATGGCAACACCCTTGTCTTACTTTTCTACTTGCAAGTTTTTAAAAGAAAATATAAATTTGTTCATTTCCTTGAAAGAAGGGAAAGAAATACAGCCACTGGCAGAGAGGTGAAGACTATGGCTACAGATGCAGGTATGAAGGCCCTTTCTGGCAGACATGATTAAAGAAGTACTGGGATGGAGTTAGAAGTTCATTCTGGTGAATTGGTTCCGTCGCCTTGCTCTGGGGTAGCTAGCTGACTGCAGTGACCAGTTGTGTCTCCAGTTATCATACTGGATTAAATTCCATCATCCCCAGTTTGTCCTACACATTGCACAGGGAAAGGCCTGACTTGCAGCCAATTAAGTCCTTTTGTGGAATTGATCTTTATTCTGTCTCAGTTCTTAATCCATTGGACACGGAAAAAACAGCACTGACTACATTCACAGGACTGTTATGAAAACGTGCATAGCAAGGGTGTCAGGAGGTATATGACGTAGTATGCTATTTCGAACAGGAGATGCAATTCCAAACTTTGCTGCTATAGTCTGTTATCTATAAGGAAAATACTACAAAATTTGTGTTGTTATTTCTACTGCATCCAATGTTAATTGCAGTGACTACTGCACAGTTAATCAGAAGATTCAATCCTTTCTACTCATATTTCTTTTACACTTTTGATCATAGAGGAATGAAACTAATCATGTGCTGACATCTAATTGTAATTGTGCAATGTGATTGCAATCTTATTTAGTAGACAATTTAGATTCAATATTAGAGAAAAACTGAAATAGTATTAAGCAACAGAGAGGTAAATATAGAGCTCACTTAAAACCAGAATGTTATTTGTACACTAAAAATCTTGAACCATGAATTTAAGACAATCCTCTTCCAACAATACAACTTCACCAAGTGGTTTGGTATTTCCAGATCTAGATTATTCGTTAAAACCATTTTCAAATGAAAATGCAGTTTACTTGCAGCTGAGATCCAAGTTGGGAAAACTAATATAACATATGTAATCATACCGACAGAAATCATGAGTCATTTTCTTTAAGATAACAGAACAAATATCTCCAAAAGTTGTCAAACATAGGACTGCTGTAAGATTATGTGTCACTGCTCTGGAAAAGTGAATAACAGAGTGGATTAAGGCCTTTAAATACAAAGGAATATAGCTGGCGTGTCAGCCACCCTTCCAATAGCACAGCAACAGATCTAAAGGCTCAGCAAAATTATATGATGAAAACAGAGGTAGAGGCTGAGGTGCCTGATTTTGGTACCATTTGGGCCTAAAATGTTGCAGTATTTAATCTTGAAATACAGCAATTTTTTTTTTTTCCAGTTTTAGCTATCTGAGATTCTGCACACAACAGCATTAAATGCTAAAGGGGGCATTTTGACATCCTCTGTATTTCCTTTTTCCATTGATCTCTTTCCAACTAAGGAAATTAAACTGACATAATGCAAGTGATAGAATGCAGATGAAGAAAAAGATTAATCACATCAGACAATTTCAAAATCAGCCGCCTGCGCATGCCAGGAAACGTGGATTTATGTGGCATTTAGAATATAACACAAATCTTTTGCATTTCTCTACATTGGGGCATTTTTAAGATTGTTATTCATTAGATAGAACTGCAAAATACATCTCTAAAATGTGACACACAAATCATACTAGCTCACTAAAGCAGCAAAATGGGAAGAGATAGTTGTGATACTTAAAGATGTTACAACCTAGAAAATGAAAATATTATTCCCTTAACCATGAAGAATGATTTACTAGGTCATACCAAAGGTGCACTATCTTAGCATGCTGTCTTTCGTCATGGTCCCAGTAAAAGCATAAGAACAACTCAAAAGATAGCGATACTTCTCAGAAAACTTCGCCAGCTTCCAAACCAGTGCTTGAATTTAACAGTTCTTGATAACTATTTACTCTGATCTAATGGAAGATCTCCCCCTCACCCCATTACAGGGGCCTTGGAATAGTTGACCTTTAAAGGTCCTTCCAAACCAATTATATGATTTTGTGAGAATTATGTTAAAACTAGGTACTATAAATTCTCTACATGTAAAGAATAAAGACTGAAAGAAACTGCAGTTTTAAAAACAAAACTCATTACGTAGCTGCAGGACAGGAAATCACGGTTCACCCCTTTCAACGTTCCTTTAGAAAAACACAGATGACTGAGTTGAATTATACCCTCCGCTGTACAGCCACTAGATGTCAGCATCTACTACTATCATCATGTAAACACGTCTTTCTGTAAGACGTGAGCGTATGAGGATGGTACACACAAAGACTTTGCACCAAATCCTAGTATCTCCACATTACTCCTCATCCTGATCTTGTGAAGATATTTCAGAGCTTCAGATTTCGAATTTATATCTTCATAGAGGTAAAAATGTTAACTGACACTGATATCAGGAAAAAGATTTTTGAATAGCTCTTGAGAGTATTAAGCAACACCTGCACCTGTCTCGTCACGAGCTAACCAGCACAAGCCTGTTACCGCCTGGTGCTTTAGCAGATACTGCAGAACACTATGCAGCAAGAAGATAGGTTTTATAAAGTCAATTGTGTTTGTTTGGTTGGGTTTTTTTTTTTTTTTGCTTTCCAGAAGCATTACTCCATGCATTCAGAATCTAACTTCACTTAATCAGACCTTTAAACAGCAATTCACTGTTTGGGGTTTTTTTTTTTTTTTTTGTTAGTCTCTTTAAATGTTCTCTGTCAAAAATTCACCAAATACTGCCCAGGGAATCAATGAAATCATTGAAAAAGCACCACGAGTGAGAGTTCTGGGCAAGTTTAGCATGGGCTCTGGACACACACTTGTCCTTACACCATGTACATTGCTGAAAGGGGAAGCATAGTAAAGATTGCACGCTTTTTAAAAACAGGTTACAGATAGGTGAACTAAGACACTCCTCCAAATTCTGGATATCCCTGAAGACTTGAGCAAGCTGATGCTGAAATTCTGCAAACTGACATCTTCTGAATAAAAATACTCCAGAAAGGTATTCTAACTATAGGCCAAGTTTGTTTAAATTATTACATTTTTAAACTCATATTATGGAAATTAAAGAAGTACAGTGGGCAAAAATGGTATTGCATATTAATTTTGCAAAGTAGTGACTACTTGACACTGAAACACCCTTGGCTATTTCTAATTATTTATTAATTTTCTTATGTGTGGGGTGACCAATTCTGTTTATATAAAACATTTATGAGAGAGGAAGGTTAAATACAGTTGTATTCTCATGCAGATAATAGGTTTGAATTTAACCCATACTTTCTCCTAGTGCTAATACCTTTGGCAGATAGCATCCTAGCACATTATTACTTTCCTGTGAATGCCTTAGTGAGAAATCTCATTTTATATCTTGACTCATAACTGCATTTCATTTTTATGAGGAAAAAAAAATGTTACGTTCAAGTCATCTTGCTTCATCAGAGAAGAAGGAAAAAACTGACAAAATGAATTAGATGTGTGGTTTACATATTGTCACTATTCAGATCTCTGACAGTAGTCTGTGTTCAAATTCCAGAGTGAATATAAGAAACAGGCACCTTTGCGGTGCCTCCTCCACCTTCCAAATCAATCTTCATGCTTGTTTAAAGGATGGAGATTGGCTTAAACATGACATCTCCGGATATTCTTGTTATCCATGGAAATATCTAACTCCTCTAGATCTTTCTCTATTATATTTCTTAAAAACAAGTCAGGACCCCTCTCCTAATTTTGCCTCATTAGTGGTCATCTGTTGTTATGTACAACACAGGATTGGTCTCAATTTTATTCAATAATATTTAATGTGACTCAACACTAACAAAGCTACGGGAGCTTTTACCATTTTGATAAGAGAAAAAAACCCAAAAAACCCACTATCCTTCCACAAAGTCAATTGGTAGTCCTCTAATCTCTAATTGCTTTCAATAGGCAGTAGGTTAGGTCCCATGACTTACAGCTTCAGACTTTCACGGCAGAGATATACACTCAGATTAGCTAATGCCAAAGGATAAATTATCTATGTAATTTGCATAAAAAGTACTCCAATAAGATATATCCTTTCCTGTTATGGTGTTTCATGTGGTATTTCAGAAATCATATTCATAGATCAATGAACTCAGTTACTTTAATTCCCTGAATTTTACAAGGCTAAACCAAACATAAAATAGATTGGCAGACCTAGGCAAAACAAAATTCTATATTCTACAAGTTATGAACATTATATCACATCACTTCACCATCAAAGGGATGATTAATGATTCTGACATTTCTGAACTTAGCCATTCTTCCTTGCTTCATTGCAGAAGCCATGATAAGTGTCCAAAGTCCTGTCCATTTAATCTCACTAAATTATTCCCCATTCATTATCTTTCAACTGTGTTATTTAAGAAAGGCTGCATTTTCAGGCAGAAATCTGAGCAATGACATCTTGGTAGGCTGGTAGGGCTTGCTTAAGTTATGGAGCTTCTGAAACTGAATGCAAGATAATTTTCCGCTGAGGAAGGACACTGCAATTTGTGTACTGATTGTAGGAGTAAACAAGGTGCCAAGCTCAGCTCTATCCCTAGGTAACAAACTTGGGTCATTAATTCAATCCATGCCTAGCAAACAAGCCAAATCATTCAGCCTTGCATTTTAAAATAAAGGGTTTATTTTAGAAAGAAATGAATGAAAACATTTTTCTCTCCTGAAATGTGAAGTGTACATTTTAATAAAAAACAATGACAGTATTAAAACCATGTTGACCAAAATCTACGGTCAACTGGAAGGTATCACAAAAGGCTTAAGTATAACTGACCAAAGTACACAAGATGAAACAAAACCAACAAGACTTATCCTAAGCTGAAATCTTGACCAATTTAGGTCTGTTAAAACTTACTATTCTCTTCAAAATTTCAATTGTATTGTCTTTGTTGAATATTAATAGATTAGGTCTCAAATTAAGGGTTTCATTTGACTCAGCCTGAAGTATATTTCTGTCTACTAGGCAGTATACTAGCAGATAAAAAGAAAATGCGTAATGCAATTCATAATGCTAAGAGATTTAGTCTGATGTTCACCACAGGCCATTTCAATTTCAGTATTTCTACATAAAATATATTTTCAATACATTAGGTCATAATTATTAGTGAGCTAGGAAAAAGGTCAGTAAAAACTAAGTCACACATTAAATATTTTGCAAAAAAATGCCGTGACTGGAAAAAAATAAATAAATAAATCACTAGTCATTTTATGAACCAGGACTATGTTTTTAAGTTGCTTTCATTGGTAAAGACAAATTTGCCATTAAACACACTTGCCAATTCCATTCATTTCAATTAACACTATCTACATCTCATCTCCTTTCCTTAGTCAACTAAGTATGGGAATTTGTCTAGCACTTAATCTTTACTGCAGAAACTCATAAATAGCTTCAGTTCAAACCCTGCTGTGAGTTAACACTGTGCCTGTTCAAAGCACCCACCCATTGTCCTCAAGGTCACAAGAGGGGCCTGGGAGGAGTTGCAGATCTTGCTCCCAAAGGCCTTGTTTACACTAGATTTTTTTTTTTTTTTTTTTTTTTTTTTTTAGACTGTTCTCCACAACTATAACATAGCTGCAGCTCAACCAGTGGCAGTCCTGGATTACACAGGCCACTGGCACTTTATCTAAAGTTTTTGAATTTGGGCCATCTGCCAAGTCTCATTAACTTCCAGAAAGCCTAACTCTGCTATGTGGCTTTGAAAACCCAAATCCTAACACTTGTTTCTTCTTGACCTCTTCTGTTCTTTTTTTTTCCCCTCCTGCCATTAGTACAGAGATCAGAACCACATCCAGAAGAGTCACAGTTAAAATGCCTGCAGTACTTCCATCAGGACCATCTTTACTGAAAATGTAATAAAATCAAAGTAAATTTAGAAATCTAATACAGATTTTGGCTGGCTTGAGTACAGTAAGAACCTTCTGATGTCTAGACATTTGAGTATTAGGATCTATACCTACATCCAGAACAAACGATTTTTAACACAAATTCTGGTAAAAATTAAACTGGAAATTAAATAGCCTTGCTGCTGAGCAACAAGTATGATTTGCTCAAACAGAAAAGGAAACCAGAATAAGAGTCTCTAAAATCTTCATATAACTCATGTTCATAAAGCAAGCCTAACAATTTATGACTATCTTTTTGAGCAGAAGTTCATTTAGGAAATCCTCATTTGTCAGTGTTTGACTTCCTTCAATTGATGAGATTGAGCCACACATTTTAATCAAGAGTTGATTAACATTTCTTTTTCCCCCTCTTCCAATGAAGGCTCTGTAATAGGTTCTGCCCAGTAAGTCCATGCTCTATCATTTCCAATGGAGACAGATGAAGTTATATTCTCTGCAGACAGCCTGATTTCCCAAGATCACATCAGTTGATCACCTGCTATGTTGTCCTATAGCAGAGATATTACTTTTTCCACTACTTACAAATTTCCATTTAGTATATCTGAAGTATTACAATTAAAACCTGATGTAATCATACTGCTTATGTGCCAAAGGAGTGTGAGCTCTTGTGGGCATGACTTTGAGCACTGAAATTTATGACCAAACAAGAAAAGCAAAGAACATTTAAACATGGGTTTGAAACAATGAACTTTACTGGAAAGCAGTCTTATTTGGGGTGAAATCAAAACACCTCTGTATACACAGAATACATAGTAGCTGAATTTACCACTTGCCTCCGCCTCCTGATTAAATTTAAAAAAAAAAAAAAAAAAAAAAAAAGAGAAAATGGGACTAAATGTTATTTCTGAAAGTACACTCTGTTACAGTAGGTCTTCATTTCCCTCCCACTCCAACTCAGTGTTTCTTTAAAGCCTGAAAAAAATATCTATTCATATAATTGGCCAGTTATTTTTTAACTTCTTGCATCACCTAGAAGAAATACAGCAATCAAGACAGTTGCAAAAAAAAGCAGTCTTCTAGCTGAACCCCTATTCCTCCAGTAAGAGTGACATAAAAGCTGCGTGCAGGAAACAAGCTTGCATGGGCTGACCAGTAGATGACAGCATATACTTAACACTGAATTGTTTCTAGTCTTAAATCTGTCCCTTAGTTTTTCCATCTATTAACCTGAATGAATACACTTTGCAACTCATTAGATACATCTGATAGCAACACAAAAACCTGTTTATAAATAAAGCCAGTATATTAATGGAATTAAAAAGAAAGAGTCTAACTTACCAAATGTTTTTAAACTGAAGAGAATGAAACTGGCCTATCTGATATACCCTGCTTAGGTTAGTGGAGTTTTAGCCAAGTATGCCAAATAAAGATACATCTGTTTTCTGATCATGAGTTTATGGAGTTGTTTCATTTCCTGGATTTTGTTTTCGTTGGTCTCTTAATCTCTGGGAAACAGTATTTTCATAAAAGCTTGAAGTCAAATAATTAACAGTTCTCACATGCTTTGAGTAAAAGTTATTTTGATTTCTAAATCTCTCACTGCACTTAGTCCAACCTGACTGGTTGCTGTCACTGAAGCCCTAGCCCTACTTGTTCCTAGTGAGAAGATCCTACCTTTTTTTTTCCAAGTCACTGATTTATTTGCTTCTGCATCCCATAATCTTTTCACTCTTCTTTAGTGTGTCCAATTTAGAGAAATCATCACTCTTCCTCTTTTCATTAAATGTGCTCAGAACACTTTGTATAAAATAAATAAAAATACTGACTAGTTAAAAAAATGTGTATGTTTGATAGGAGGAGGTTTAAAGCCAAGGCACTAATTAGCCAACACAGATGCAGGAAGTTAGATTTTGATGATGTGATCAGATGTAAAAGATTATAATACCCAGTCAAAGAGAGGAAAATGATGCATTATACCCTCAAGAAAGGGATTTGATTTGTTTGCCTTCTAAAGTCAAGTGCTAAAGCCAAATGAGCTGAAACCCAGTTTTAATGCATGGAGAGGAACATCTGTGATGCGGATGGTTCAGAATACGCAACATATGGAATGATCAGACAAAAAGACCACTTCAACTTCAGAGGAAAAAAATGCAGCGCTCCCCTCCACCTACATATCCTAGAGAAAATCCCACAGAAAGGGAGGGTCAGTGGTAACTAGCAAACACTGATATTTAGGATGTAGCTGTAAGGAATACACCTGTATAACAGGTGGTGTATTGGCCTGTCCCTGTGCTGATACAGCTATTTTTCCTTTTAACAGCAAAAGCAGACTAATTTCCTCTGTGGAACAAGGGAGGAGAAAGACATAACTCATGCAGAACAGAACTGTAAAGTCACCCTTAACACATGCAATTTAGTCATTTGGTGCACAAGATCTTTTTGCTGATAATGCTATCTAGAAAGCTCTTTCAAGACTACATAATGGCATGAATATCAACAATAGGGGTGGATTAAGACAGTATGCTATTATTAGTCTGAAGGTTCATCAGACAATGATCTCAATCTTCTCACTTGCCCTCTTTACCTTTATGCCAGGAATTCAAGTACTAAACAGCAGTGTGATACTCAAAGCCCTTTCATTTTAACTTTATCTTTAGAAAATATTCAATTAAATCATTCTATTCTTCTAGATTCTTTTGGGACTCAGCTGCAAAGACAGGCAAAAAGCAAGTACCTACTTCAGAGTCTTTCTTTCTCAAGGGAACAAACTAAAATAACATCTGGGGGCCAAAGGCTTTGTCTCCTTTCCTGATGGACTATGACACTGCAAATTTCAGTGACAGCAGGCATTTGTTTGCATCTATCACTATATAAACTGATAAAGTACAAAGAAATCTCATTTTTAACAATGATTTAGGGTGCTGCTAAAGCTTTGTACTTTCCAACTCAGAGTGACAAACGTTGCATGCATAGTTTTTTTCCTAATAATACAAGTGTTCAAGTGTTTCAATTATAAAAGGATGTAAAATATTTATCAGCCCTTAAAAGAATTATATTTATTTACTCAACCACCCAGCTGGTTTGGTAGAAAAAGCAGGTATTTCTTTGAAATTCCAACATATTGTTCACTGGTAGAAAGCTATGTCTGAAAACATCCTTAAGAGTATTTTTACAAGGAGAAAAAGCAATGGGCAACATTATAGAAGTCAGATTTTTTTTTCCTTCTCTCTCCTAGAAGCCTTTTTTAGGCTGGAGGTCAGAAATATCAGATGTTCTATATTGGTTTTAGGTAGAGAGTTGGCACAGGTGTTGGTGGCTAATCCAAGTTCTGGTTTCTTGCATGTGGTATTAAAGCAGGTAAAAGAGGACCATCTCCAAAAACTGTTAAATATGTAAAAAGCATTTTAGTAAGATTAACTCTTACCTTTCAAAAGAAGTTTGAAAACATTTTCACTTCTCTTATTCTTCTAGGAGTGCTTCTATGAGAGAAAAAAGTTTTAAATTAATATTTTTTATGTTTCTAAAATTATAAACAAGCAAATTTGTCAGATCAGAAAAAATAAATCATCTATCATCCCTTTTGTTCCCCCCATGTCTTTGGTTACAAAAGAAAAGCCACGGAGTTATCCCAACTGCATATCTAGTTTATATATAAACAAACCTTTCACAGCTTTGAAAAAACTCTAGTAAAGCATGCCAGTATCATTACACCTGTTTTCTAGATAAGGAATAAACAAAGTCAAACTCTCAATATTTAAAAAAAAAAAAAAAAGTGGCAGGCACCTGTGATTGTAATAATTGGTGTAAATTCAGAATTTAACATTTTTCCTTATGTGTCCTGTTCAAGGCTGCACAGTAGATGAGTATCAGTTACAATCTGGATATTCCTATTTCCCAATTTGTGATCCTTTCACTAGATTATGATTTTTCGCTTGGGAACAACACATTTTTATTCACTCAGTTATGCTTTTTGCATACCAAGCTGACAAACATTTAATTTAGTAACTAGCTGCCATTTATTAATATTCCTTGTAGAACAGTACAAAACACTCGGGATTTAATGTCGGAGGCATCTTAAAGCAGGGCTAAAGAACTGCCATAAGCATTAAAGAAGCCATTTCCCACTAATACGCATGGCAATGTTCTTGTGGAGGTATCCTGCATTTTGGCTTCTCATACTCACTTTAATGCTGTTCTGATTAATGAATAAACAACTGTAGATACAGCAAAATGCACCTGTGCAAGTGCCATGAGACTTTTTTGAGGTATAAGGAATAATGCATGCAGGTCTCTTCCTGTTCAAATGACAAAGCAGTACTTAAGGCAGTTCTCACGTGAAATACATTTTTTGAAGCTCTGAATATAGAATCAGGCTTTAAATTCACATAGGCAATGCCGTACTGGCTAGAATGGAAAAATCAGGTTTTTGCATGTCAAAACCCAGAATAATTGCATCAGAAATAAAGGCAGACTCAGAAGGGCTATTAAGGAGAATGGTAAAGAAGCTTTCTTTTAACTGCTGAAGTGAGATATCCAAATTAATATAATACCACATGTGTATAATTGAAAACACTACCAGATAAAATAACGTGTGCTCAAATAAAAGGCAATAAAGTATTGAAGATCTTGTGACATTTTAATCAGAAAACCAAATACAGGCATTAATAAACAGAAGTGACTTAGGCAATTATTTTAAGTTTTTAAAATTAATTTGTTTTGCATTACTTCATAATTGAAATTGTACATTAGCAACAAACACAGTTTTCCAGCAAGGCCATGAGAATGTACTGTGGGTATTTAAAAGCAGCTAAGAGTTATCTACTTGTGAGATATAAACAAAAATAAATTGCAACACTGCAATTTAAGTTCTTATCTACAGCCAGGATCAGTTACAACTGACCCTCTTTGCTGAACTGTCTTGTCTGCTGATCACAGGCATGTTATCCCCATAGACCCTCATTTTTGGGTCATTTGCCCTCAGACATTACCTTAAAAAACTAGGCGATACTTTGCTCTGACATCTCAAACATTGGATCTTTGTAGAAGGAACCTGCAAGCAGAAATTTGACAGAGGTTCTTCAAAGGCAAATCCACTGAATGACTTTCTTAATTTCACTAAACCCTTAGCATAAAGTCCTAAGGAAATAAACTTAAGCTTTTGATTCACCAGTGTTTTGTACTTTGGTGTAACCACTTATATCCACGTAAATCCAATATAATGTTAGCATTTGCCTCCAAATTGTACAGTACAGATTTCCACAAAGCCTTTAGTACTACTGTGAGAAGGTTTAAGCTTTTACTTGAAAGCAGTTTATTAGAAATTGAAAGATATGTGTGCATGCAAAGCAGAATGATGGATCATAGGTTTTATAGATCCTGCTCTGCAGGATACAGTCAATAGCAAAAATTTCATTATTTATTGGTAATGAAAAGCTGCATGTAGATGTTTATCACTAACATGCCAGCTATTTGTTTTCATCTCAAACTGCCTCTTTGCAGATTGGGACACACACACACACACACACACAAAACCCTGTTTCTTAACAACTTAGACTTAAATTTCTTTTAGAAGTTGCTTAAATGATACTACGTAAAAAAAATGATACACCTTTTCTATGAGTGTGTTACGCAAGGAGATACCACTGTTCGTGTTTTATAGGTCAAATGATAAGCCACATATCTCAATTCCAACTCAAGTACAAAGCCTTCTGTGCCTTACACTGGTCTGTATCACAAAGCAGCTTCAGCACTGTTTCCATCTAGGCCCAAATAAAGCGCACTGAGATCCAGTTATTACTTTCAGTGTTGCTCTGCTACTGGTGACAGTACTACTAGTTATTCAAGTCAGTGTGCAGGAACTTGTTTATAGCAGAGGGCAAGTGATTTTACTTTTAAGTGCCCTTCCTGCAACTCTCTAGAGTAGTGAGGATTAACTAATATTTCCAAAATGCTCCTGCAAGTTAGCTTCTAATAAATAAGTTCTTTCATATCTGGTACCTCCTGCATCCACAAGAGTAAGAAGCATGCATGAAAAAGTATTCGGAAGAATTTTCTGAAAAAGCTCTGAAAAAAACTGCTAGAAAGGAAACATTGCATTGACTACTGTAATTATTTACTCATCTTGAAATACACCTTTACTGGAAACTTACTAACTTGTGGCAAGTATCTGAAAGAAAGTGCAAAGCTATTTTAGGACACAAAGCACAAAATATTAACTGTTCATATTTTTTTCCTGAGCATTCTGTATGTCAAAAACATTTCCCAAAACAAAGGAAGGGGAGAGCATTCCCTAGCTTTAGGAAATGCATTCCATTTAATGAAAATATACATTTTACCAGAAAAGACAAGATGATTTAGCTGCTTTTACGCATGCTCAAGCACTTCTGAAAACTCTCCTGGAGAAATCTTGAACTCAAAGAGCTCAACAGCAAGTTCTATCTCGATTTCAATATGAACAGATTTTATTTTTGTTAACATATTAGTCCTTTAATTGCTACCATACATAAAACTTCATAAAGTACACAAATGTACTGTATGATTTATTTCCCCAAAAGATAACTTAGTATTAATGAAATTAAAACTTCTTTCCAAACACCACTGCTACTGCTTTTTAATCAGTATTAAATGGCAATTACTTTGAAAGAAGCATTATGCTTAATTTGCTCATTTGCAGTACTGGCAAGCAGCACACTAGCTAGATACAGTTATCAGCTGTAAAAACCTTATTAAGTAGAAAGAGGAATTAATTAGAGCTGCAAGTTTAAAATCAAAGAGGGTCAACATCCTAAGGTTGCTTAAAGACTTTTGTTTGACCTACAGATGATTACTCTAATAAAATGCCCTCAGGAAGTTAACTCAGTGGGGAATGTTTTATTTATCACTTACATACACTATATGACTAAATAGCATTATTACAACTCAGGTTGCATAATACATAACAACCGTCTGCCATGCCAGCAGTTTAAAAACAAACACATAGGATTGATGGAGCTTTTTAATTCTATTGTACTTGCATGTATCGTAGCAAGCCATGTTTTTAAGAGTTGTCTGTTAAGAGATTTCTCATAGTAGCTGCACACTTTTGAAGCAAAAGAAACAACTTTAAAGTTTCATGCTATTTTGGCATCATCCACTCTAGTTCAATTTTCTTTTCTGAGATACTTACATCACATCTTATTAAAAATATAACTGAAAACATGTCAATTACCTAGCTAGACTCAGGAAGAAAGCCTTCACGTACCAATAAAAAACCTGTTGCAATGTCAAAGTAAAAGGGAAAACATAAGAATGATCATTTCCTTCCCTTTTCCCTTGAAAACTATTTTGGCAAAAAGAAACTGAACTAGTACCATAAGCCATAACTCCACCAACAGGCCAAACTGCCATTTTGAAGACAAATGCTGCACAAACACAACAGGACCCCAATTCGATCAGTTTTACCTGTCGCAGGATAATGGCAGAACATCACAACCGGCACCACGTTGACTCTGCTGGCCTAGCTTTACCACACACAGGGAACAAAGCTAGGCTCATCTCTCCTGTTCACACCACAGGGAGAAACGGCTGAAAGAAAATTTTCCTTTCTCCTGCCTACCTAGCCCAGGTAGAGACAACTGTTGCCTGACAAAAGCCAACCAGAGCGGAAAGCCTGCTGTCCAGGGTTACCTCAAGCACCACGCCCTCCATTTCCACAAAGGGGATTCTTGTTTCCAGGAGCAGGCAGGACGCAGGTGCTGAAGCCGCAGTCCCGAGGAACACCGCAGGGTGCCTGGAGCCACCTCTGGTGCCCAGCCAGCCAGGGAGGGAAGGGCACACGGCTGGGGCAGAGCAAGCTGCTCACGGCAGAGCTAAAACATGCTGCCGATGGTCGCGCCTCGCGCGAGATACCGTCGTTACTGCACCGACCGGACACGCGCCGCCTCGCCTCGCGCCCCTGCTCGCGCCCCTGCCCGCCCTCGCCTCGCGCCCCTCGCCTCGCGCCCCCGTTTCTTCCCGCCCAGCGCTGCGGGGCGCAGCCGCGCGCCCAGCTCTTCACACCTCGCCCGCCGAGCCCCAGCTGTCTGCGGGCTGCCCCCGTTGGCTCTTCAGCCGCTGGAGGAGGCGCCAGTGCCTTTCCAAGCAATGGTAGCTCTCGAGGGTTTCTCTGCCTCCCCTCCTCCCGGGACCACCTCGGTAGTACAGGTGAGAGAGGGCAGCGATGTGGAGCTTAGGGACCGGCTGAAGGGTGGTGACACCAGAGGAGCTTCCCCTGGTGCAGCTCCCTGTTCGCGATGAGCAGTGCCCGGTGTACCTGGGCTGAGCTGCAGCTCCCCTGAGGGGAGGGAGAGAAGCATGGGAGGGCTGTGCTGGGAGGTAAAGCTGGGACCTGGAGGGGGATGCCAGGCTGAAAGCACCCCATTCTCTTAGGAAGTGTAGCACAGGTGGGTGCTGCCCTGCCCCTCTTCCCTTGCAGGTGGGAAGGGGCAAAGTGCTGGGGAACCGCCCTTAAGTTGTGCTTGTCTCAGGGCCTGAACTAACAGGGTTTGTTTGAGGCATAACCCTTACAGCTGGAAGCCAGCACTATACTGAACATCACATTTATCCCAATTCTGGGTTTTTTTGTAAAGTTATTTGGGTTTGCTGTTGGAGCTGCATGCTAAAGGTTAGCCATACCACAATCTAGATATATGTTTCGCTTAAACTGTTGAGCAGACCGTAAAATGATACAGGCCACACAATGTAAGAATTTTGCTCATATTGGGATAAACTTTTCTTGTTCTATTATTATAAAAAGCTATAGAAAGCTATAGACAATGGCATCTGCGATGCAATACATACAGTTGTAAAATTGTGAGGAAGCTTATAAAGAGGATCCAACTTTATCAGAAGCAAACTGATGAAACAAACTGTGCTGATGCATTGTACTGATGTGACAACCAGCTGAAAGATATGAGTGCACACAGAGCATTGTGCTTTTCACCCGCTGGTCAGGACTCTGACAGGGAAGAGGTGTCCTGAGATTGAAGTATCCCGTGGGCTGGGTTCAGCCTGTGGGCCAACAGCTGAACCATGCTAAATGAAATAGTGAATCATGGCTTTGTTAATGCCACCAAAGTTTTAAATATTCTTTTTAACAACAAGCAAAATGCTTAAGGCCCTGCATCATCTGGGTGCTATGCTATTTAAAGATCACAGATGACAAATAGTGCTATAACCGTGGGGTCTAGGACAACTGTCAAGATGCTATTAAATTTAGTTGATAACAGGGAATATAAATCTTGTGGCACAGTGCAGTAATTCAGAATTCTGTATTAAAGTGGCAATGTCTTTTTGTGGATTGTATTTTTGCAATATAAGACAAACTCAAAACTGGTTCACAACTGAAACTGTTAAACACAAAAATGGGTTTTCCCTCTTCCACTGTATGAACTGAAGAGATCAGATTTATGAATGCTCAACTTCAATTGTTTAACCTACAACTTAACAAAGAAAAACAAAATTAAACATGTTTAACTGTCTGTGTTTGGGTATCTGTAGATTTCATGACGATAAAACTGAACAGGGTGCATAACTGTTAGGGTTTATGTACTTTCCTAGTTCACAAAGTAGCCCTTGGGATTTGATCTGTGACAAGTAAAGCTGGTTCTCTCTCTCTTTCCTGGGAACCTGTGATTTAAACAAAAGAGTTTTGGCTGTCTCCAAGGGGAATGAAACCAGCAATAGTCTTGACTGTTTATAGTTTGCGTTGTACTTGCTCACATGATATTCATGTTCCTGTCTTCCAAAATACTGAACAGTCTTTGTTGCAAGCCAGATAGCGTATCATACAAATACATTGCCACTGTGTAGCTGAAGTTCTCATGCCTAAAAGGAGAATGGGAGCTTGAAGCAATTTGGTAGCACATACAAATTCATGATTTTTAAGATAACCTTAATATCCAGAACTTGGATATTAAGGATTTCAACTAAAGCTTGAGAAATTTAAAAAATTGGAAAATTCATATTGTACACAGAAAAACATTGGCACACAAACTCGCAAGGATACAGAAACATAACAGGGCAGGAAGGAAAACAAGAGAATAATCTGATGCAGTTTAGCTTAAACAATAAGTAAAGAGGACAGCTGGATGATCTGACAAGGAATCAGATAGTAGTAATCAGGTAGTTTCTGACAAGGAATAAGGAGGGGAATTCATTACATCTTTGGTTTTTCTGCACATTCATTAATATGCAGTATAAACATGAAAAATGCTTTCTGCCATCAGTGCTTCTTTCTTTCTTAGGATACAACAAAATATAAAAATATGCAGCAGCATGAAAAAAGTTCTGGTACAGCAGAAGCATTGGATATTTGATAATAACACAGTCAAAAGACCCTGCAGCTCCCTCTCATTAGCTTGACTTCTTTTGAAAGCTGACACTAACAATGTATTTTTGCCATATTTGTTGTGACAGCATAGGTGTCTTGCCCAGTATATAATAAAAGTCTTTCTGATGTGACAGTGTATCAAACAACATAACCATTTAATTAGGCAAAGTGATTTTTCTTCCTCTTTCGTTTTCCATCTTCTACAGAAAGTGCTGTAAAATTGCTACTTTGTACATAGAGACCAAGAATGTCACTACATCTATGTCATTGTCTGTCTACCAATGAATCACTGCCAAGACAGAGTTTAAGCCCACCAATCTTAAAGGAAGGGAAGAAAGCTGGCTATAAGCACTTGTTTCTTTTTGGCCTTTTATTTTGTTGGTTCCCTTATTAATAAAATATTCTGTACTGTTCCTGTGTTTTTTTGTCTGCCTTCCCCCTTTCTATTTTAGTGCTTTGCTGAATTTACTGTTGAATTGAAATATCAAACAGATAGCTGACTGATATCTACCCCACTGTGCACTAGAATTTAAATGAAGGTGAAAGAGCCTTGACTGGGAAGAGAATCCATGTCACTTATCATAAAATCATACAATGATTTGTGGATCACCCAGTTCCAACCCCCCTGCCCGGGGCAGGGGCACCTTCCACCAGACCAGGTTGCTCAGAGCCCCATCCAGCCTGGCCTTGAACACTTCCAGGGAGGGGGCATCCACAGCTTCTCTGGGCAACCTGTTCCAGTGCCTCACCACCCTCACAGTGAAGAATTTCTTTCTTATATCTAATGCAAATCTAACCTCTCCTGGTTTAAAACTGTTACCCCTCATCCTATCACTATGCTCATTTTCTAAAAGACTGATTGCCTTCTCTGCTCAGCCACAGTTATGCTGATCTCTAGAAATCCCTAATGTATTCTGACAGAAGGAATTAGACTTACCTGATCTTATTTACAAAAACATATGGAAAATTGGTTTTCTCTCAGAGTTTTCTTTTTTAGTGGTGTGATTGCTGACTGATAGACCTCATATCACAGAGAAAAAGATCAGAATTTAACTTCTCAAAGAGTAGGAGACTTTTTTTACATCCTTAAACAGAACCATTTAACTATTAAAATGAACTATCTTGCTGACAATTTTTCTTGGAAAAAAAAATGGAAGCACACACAGTTGAAAAAGAAGAAATCCTCCACAGTATCTGGATTGTTGATCCTGCCTTTTTTTTTAGTGGATAGACTTGAAATATTTTTCTTCCTCCAGAAAGTCACCGCACTGGAATAGACTTCTGAGACATAATTAAAGGCAATAGCTTCAAATCCACTGAAACTCCTAAGTGTTTGTAACACACTCTTAGTTATCCATAATTGAATACACAGTTAAGATTTTAGTCAATTTGTCTGAAAGTATTTCAGTTCATTAGCTTTATAAAATCTCCTGGGTTCATCATTACATTAGCTGCATACCTTCCCTCATCCCTTTCATTTTCCAGTTAATGCTCAAGCCTATTTCCATGCAAAGGGCTGATGCTTAAGACATGAACAAACTGCATTTTAGTTTTACTTCCATAAGTAAATTGGAATTTAGGTTCCAATAAATCCCCTCATGTTGAAAACATTTGGGTTAATTTTAGGCATTAGATTTAGCAGGAATATTCATATGAGTATGTGTTTTCACAATTGCTTTTGTCCCAGAGGATAGAGATGAAATGAAATTCGAAGGCTAATATATTACTTTTTCCTATGAATATAAATTTCATAGGAGAACACAGTTTTTTCATTCTTTTCCTTTAAAATGAATGTTTAAATCATGAGATTTATTAAATGTAATCTATCAAGACATAATTTATGAACTGATAATGTGACAATATAAAAAAATAATATCCATACTTTATATTGATAATCCTTGGGTTCCCTGACCTCTCACATGGAGAGAGAGACCTATTGCTCACTTGTTAAGGGAAAAGTCTTCATCGCTAGTGCTGTAATTTTTGCCAGTACATTTCTTCAGACTGCAGCTATTTTGTGCCTATGATGTGCCACACAGTCTGGCGCCCTACTCATTATTTTCTGATTCTCCACATCCTACACAGGTCTATTACCTAGATGCAATCTAACATTTGCATTTTAGGAACAGACCTTTCAATTTCCAATTGAAGGATACTGACTTTTACATGTAATTCTCTCTTAGCTTACTCTAGGTTTCCAGAGATGCCTGTTACCTGCCGTGATATAGAAACCAGAATAGCAGAAGGTTGGAAAGAGATGTGAATCTTCTTGTAAACTGTGAGTTACAAATAATGAAAATGTGTGTAACTAATACATGCACAAGCTGCTAGAATTTAGTATAGATAAAATGAAACATTATATTTGGATTATGGTATTAAATCTGCACTTAGAAGAAGGAGTAACTACAATATTTGACATTTTGGCATGTTACATATTTAAAAATACTATTTTTAATTATGTCAGTCACAGATAAAATTCTTATTGTATATCTTTCTCCAAAGAATATATACAGGTGATAAACCACTTGTTAGAGTTGCCATCAGTTATCCAGGCTTATTAAAATATTCTTAAACAAATAAAAACTGAAATGAACTGGGATGAGACTTGAGTTGTAAAAAGATATTAAGAATTAGCAAACAAATTTCCAGTGGTGTTTCACAATATATTCTCCTTTTAAATGGTTGGTAGTAAGTATTCACTGAGAAAACATATGAACTGAAGCAAAGAAAATGTCAGGTCATCTAATGAGACTGATGTCAGAATGAACCAGCATAATGAGGGATTATATTTAAAGGCAGTGGAAAGCATTTGAATCTGTATTATGTAAAAGGGTTGTTTCTTCTGATTCGGTTTAGCAGTGACTAAGAAGCCTTTATGCACAGTTTCCTTAGCAAAGAGGCAGATTCAAAAGTGCCTCCAAGGAAGATGTTCGATCCAGATATGCTGGCGAAAGGCAGAAAATGTACTTTGGATATCCAAATCCCGTTTTAGAAAAATCTGCCTTCATGATAGAAGATGATAGTGCTCCCATAGTACCCACTCATTTATGCAGTCCTCAGAAATACTGCTTTTTAGATATTTCAGAAGCCAGAACAAATATAAAGGCCATATAGGATACATTCAATCAATTGAAGTTATGCAAAACTACTAAGAATGTGCTTAGGTTGAAGTAGGGGGTAATCCTGTCCTATGGGATTATTCATTCTTTTAAGCTAAACACACTTAATACTTCCCCACATTGGTTCTGTTACTGGTAAATATTTAATACAGGCTGCACATGAAAGGATGAAGTCAGTCTTCCTAAATCTTATGCACAATCTTCTAGGACATGTAGGGTTTCCTAATGTTCATTTGAAGCCTGGGGCAAAACTTCGTTCCTAACTCCCCATTAAGTCCACAAATGCATTTTCCCCTTTTAAGCAAGGCAAAAAAAAAAAGAAACATGAGAAATTTAAAGAGGAAGAATAAATAGAAAAGAGCTTGAAATGCTACTTTGATAACATTTTCTTTATTTTTGTACATCACATACAGATCTTATCGCTTCCGTTACATGTTCACTGCTTTTTCCTGTGGATGTTCTTTGGAAAAAAAATGCAGTCATGTCATTACAAAATGACAGATAACCATTACTAACAATATAATTGTCATTTTATTTCACAGGTGACATATGATTATTTTCTAGGATATTTGCCTTTTCTCTTGGTGTAGCATAAATGAAACAATTTCCAACTGTCTCAGTCTTGAAAAAGAATAATTATGTTTAACAGATGAACTTAATGATTGCAACTTATTAACAGAAACCAGGGTGTAAGAGCACTGCAAAAAAATCCCCACAAACTCCTCTCCATTATTACTTCACTCAGTGTCTTTCACATCAGGAGAAAAAATAAATATATATCTAGGATTCTAGAATCAGAATTATTTCCAGATAACATGATATTAACTTTATCTTTTTGAAAAGTGATTTATTATTAGCAGGAAAGAAGTCCAATTCTTGGAATTCAGTCTATTACTTTGCCACAAATAAAAGCACGCTTTGGAAAAATCGTTTAAACTTTGTTACCTATGATCTAACCAAGGCAGTTAATATGCAGCTCTTGTATTTCTGGCAGCTGAACTTTTAGTAAAGATACATATCTTTTTCAAGCTATCTTAATCACCTGAGTCTTCTTTTGTTATTTTTTTCCCCCATAATGATTTCATTTCAATTAACAGTTCACTAAAGTTGTCATTGCCTTTTTGAAGGACATATTCAATTCAATTACAAATTAGGTTCCCATTTTTTCAGGTTTTTCTAGGTTGTTGTCTAATGAGTAGAAGTTAATAGAGGAAAACTCACATTTTCTGCATGTCTTGGTTTAATATGGCCATTTGTTATTATAACATTTTGAGTATCTGTAATTGCAGTAGGAATAATAAAAATTGGAACTATATTCTCTGGCACCTTGTGTTGTAAAGGAGAGGCCAGTAAGCTGTTGCAGTGCATAAATGTAAGACTTAGTTGTGAAGCAGTATGAGACAGAAACAAAGTGTGTGAGTGTCATGCTCAAAACATTAGGCAAGTCTTGGGGAAGGCAGTGGATGAGAGAGAAAATAGAGATATATTGAGAAGTGACTTTTAATAGCAAGGAAGAATAAGGTACAAATGTTGAGTGACAGTCTGGAATCAAGACCAGTCCTTACAAACAAGTGAACACACTAAGTCATGCTAGGATAAACAGGAAGAGATAAAATGGAAGCAAATTGCAGCAAAGAGATTTAAATGTTTTTTCCGGTGACTAACATGGTAGTAGAATTAATGCTCTGGAATTAATTTTCCTGGGAGGCTGTGTGACATTATATGTCATGTCCATTGGAGGAACACAAGAAGAGGTTGGACAGGCATCTGACATGAATAACCTATATGCACTACCTTGGAGAAGGTAGATGTATTAACCAACTTCTTTTATCTTTTTGATTTTAATATACAGAAAAGTCTTTGAAATTAAGTCATAAAACATGCCAAGAAAGGGTTTATCCAATGCATGTGATAAATTCATTGGGAAAATAATAGAAGGAAAGATGGTGGGTTTTTTTATTTTATTTTTTATTTCCTAACCAGCTACCATCTCTCCAGATGAATCTAGAACTCTTTAAAGCAAAGGATTAGCATATTCTTTTTCCAAACAAAATAGTTTCCCCATAAGCTTCCTTAAAAATTCAGCACACAAACTTCTAAGCCCTTCCATTTTAGTTTGTATAACAAGTGTCTAAAGCTAAATGTTTACTATGGTGCAAGTTTCAATATTAGGAGAGAAAAGCAGGGTTAGCTGGTAGAGTTTAGCAGAGATTCACTGTATGTGCTAGCATCTGTGTTTGATTTTTTGGTAAATTAATGGAAGTGGAGTGATTGACAATAAAGGCACCAGTTCTCTGAATTAAGAGCGTTTGAGACAGGATTCTCAGATTTTATTTGGCAGTAGGAGTACAAGGAATGCCATCTAGTTACTTTAACAGATAGTGTGTTATTAGAACCTCAACCAGACTCTAAAAATTACTTAATATGAATAAAATATTTATTTTTTCCTTGCATAATGGATGAGCTATCTTAAAATAGTGCCATGTGAATAAACCTCTCTAGCTCAACAGCAAAATGCTCAAGCTGTCATCATGTCTCTGTGTATGAGACATGACTGAATCAGTTCTACTGAATTCAACTGTAATAATAAAATCTTAAGACTTGGGAATTTCAGGTACCCCCAAGCAGGGGACCCCAGCATATGCAGAAATATTCATTATGGTAGTACACTCTAGGCTTATGCTTGGTAAAAGGTGTAATTTTGACTGTTGTCTTCAAACACAGTCCGAAAATCCTTTTCTGCAGGATATGTGAAAATCTAGTTTGAGTACCTAATGTATTGTGTAAAGTAAAAGAAAGGGACATTAAGCTATATGGTGGTATCTGTCAGTGGAACTGATTAGCACCAGTTGAGAGACTGGCCCATGCAGTGAGAAAATAGATGAGAAAATAATAAGGTTATACCGTTCCTGCATGAAATGTGTCACTGAGCATGACCTAGTATGAGTCATAGGTTCTTGGCTGCATGATTCTTTCATGAAAAATGATGTATGTGTACTAGCTTTTTATTGTTGCTTATCAAAACACGTAAATTTGCAAAAAGAACTGGATTTGACTCTTGATGAAAGAATTGTTTTGTAAGAGGGAGGGTAAATTAATTATTAATATTAAATAATCACAATATTAATAATTAAATACTAGATACAAGTTTAGATGCATGTTTTCCCAAGCTTAGTGAAAAATGATTGCTAGAGGTGCACCAAATTAAAGCACTGCAGAGATAACTGCCATGTCAGGCATTCCCCCTGCATAACCAGCAGAGATGTTGCCATTCCCTGAGCTTCTTCAAGCCCTGAACCTCTGTAAGCTGCCAGCCCCATGTAGCTGTGTTTTGTAGCACAAAGTGCTTTTATTTGGGGAATGCTATACTGTGGGACCTATGTGAGGGGAATAACCTTGATATTCTGCTGAAGGGAAAGAGATTTTTCTTTGTTGCCAAGGGATGGCAGAAAATGCACCATTTTCCCTAAACTAATTTGAAATATAGGAGGCATAAAATTAATTTGTATTATGCAACAGAAGATTCTGAGGCATCTTCTTAGGTAATGCTGCCCTATGCAGGCTTGAACTCTTATGCTCACATTACGGAGTGCCTGGAGGAGATACAAGCGCAGGTCTGAAAGCAGTATAGTTATCTTAGCACAGTGCTGTGCCTGAACTGCTGCAACTCTTACTATTCCCCATTCTGGTGCTGTGCTGGATGCTGCTTGTTTAGTTGCCGATGGACCATGCTTTGTGTAACAGACCTGCTCACAGAGGTTCAACTTTTAAACAGATTCAAGACTAAATGGTACCTGCTCTAATAGAGCCTTCCAGTGCCGTAGAGAACAAAGACACTAAATATTTTCACTGAAGGGTCATGATCATTAGTAAGCTGTTCTCTCAGGCATAACCATTTCTTTTCTTCTGAGTGTAACACTCAATACAAGGGGCTCTTGGTACATTAACTCTAGATGCTATATTAATGCAAATAGTAATCAAAGGCATTGCCTGAGAAATATTCCTAATTAGTCTCAGTGATTATTTTGAGACCAAGATTACAGAGCAATTTTTTTTCCTTTTTAACTGTCCAGCACACACAGATAGAAGAGTTGAACAAAGAGGCAGCAAATTAGCAGCAACTCTGGCTTAAAAGATTTAAGGCCCAAGATCTGGTTTGTGAATGATGAAACCAAAGCCAGCTACTCGTGTTTTTCAGTAAGCCTTTCTGTTCAGATCTTAGTCAACGAGAAGTCAGTTCAGTTTAAGTTTAGACCTAGCTTGCTTCCATAGTTCCCCTGACTTCTACTCAACTTAAGGGAACTTTGATTTAGAGAATAGTCCAAGAACAGTTGAGGAAATGCTTCCCTCTCCAGTGCATAAAGGTACCATAACTTACACCCCTTCATTCTTCATTAACATGCACTTAGACAATTTATATACCACTTTATTTGTTAGCATATAAATTGCCATAAATATACTGCATTCCCAGAGCAAAAATAAACCAGTATGAGGAAAGGAAAAGCTACCACAAAATACATAGCATTTTTAACTATAGCTGCTTCAGTGAATTATAACCCAACAGAGGCAAACTGTTAGGCTTTGCTTCACTAAGGACAAATGCTGCTGTGATCATTTCCTCACCACTGTCAATGCCTCACATTTTGAAATATCAAAATATTTTCTGAAATTGAACTATTATTTCCTGTTTGGAAAGCAAGTAAATATTTTGGTAGAATATTCTAAATAAAATTTTTAAATTAGGTTGTTATTTGTGTTACAATATCACTCAAGCTTCAAACTGTGGCAGTAAAGCTAACTCGACAGCAAAGTGATTCTACTCTGATCATGATTATGAAGGCAAGGCTGCTCTTTTAATATAAATCTGTAAACTGCTTGCTTACATGTGACAAAAGAGTATGTCTATATCCTGTTGTCAGTAGGGATGCCAATATTCCTTATGAAAATACAGTTTGGGCACCTGTGCTTTGTGCCAGTTTGGTAAACAAATGAAATAAGTTTTCTATGAGCAAAGTACTAGCTTTGCTAGTATATCTGCATTTCAGAAAATATTTTTGATGATCAGCAGTAGTGTGCTGGGCCCATTACCCAGAGGTTAATGAATTGAAACAAGCCTTTTTTGAGAGATGCTCCCCTGGCCAATCTCCATTTATACACTGAGCATGAGGCTTATGGCATGGAATATTCTCTTTGGCCATTTTGGGTCAACTGTTCTCCCAGCTTCCTGCACATCCACATCAGCGAAACCTGGGAACCTGGACAGCGCCCTTGATCTCTTTAGCAACAATTCACAACATCACTGTGTTTATCAACATTCTTCACATACCAAATCCCATACTAAATGCAAAACACAACAGCTACTGAGAAGAAAATTAGCTCCATCCCAGACAAAACCAGGACAGTATATTAACAGATAAACTCATTTGAGTCTTCCTGCTGTGGTTTAACAGGATGTTGTCTCATCTGATCCACCCTGCAGAAGAGAAAGTGACTCCTTCATTTCAACCATTGCAATGCAAGGTCAATATTCTTAGCTTAAACCACTTCTGAAGACAGATTTGAAATGGGTTGCAAAACGATGTTCTTTGTTTACTAGTAGTCATGTCCTGTGTATGAAGTGAGATGTACAGGAAGGGGCACTAAATGTAAAGTCACTGCAGCCAGGTTTGATAAACCTTTTAGGCAGGAAATCCAGTGTCACACAACCTGTGCTCCATTTGGGACATGAATTCTATGTTCAGATCAGAATAAGGGACATCAGAACTTCCAGTTGGTACCTCAAGTATCCCTGTGTCCTCCTCCAGCTTTTGTGACGTTCTAGTGAAGACAGAATCACAGTGGAATTTCTCCAGGTGCAGTGAGGTGAACTTATTTATTTTGGACCTTCAAAAATAAGAGACATGAACAGTAAGAGCATACCTATCAGAATTACAGTATTTACCTATAAAGAAAAAAATTCTTCTTTTCTCGCTCAGGAAAAGAATTGTAAATTGTGTAGCATGTAGGAAGAAATAGCTTGATATGAAGTTGTAAGATGCAGTCAATAGCAGTAAATTTTAGTACAGAAGACAGATTTATGTTAGCAATTGCTTTTCAAATCCTTGTTTTGTTTCAAATTTTCTTCCAACTATGTGTCTGTGAAAGCAGTTAAGCCCACTTGCTTTTCTGTTGGAGGGCCTGATCAATGTAATACCTTCAGGCAACATTATCAGCCAGCTACTTTTTTTAACATATAGTGGGCAGTACAATGTATTTTTTTTTTTAAATCTGAAAATGAACTCTGAATTTCTGATTCAATGGCAGGATATCATTTGGCCACAGTGAAAATCTCTCTGTGCTACAACAAATTTTTCATTGATACGACACTGTCTTAAATTAGAGAACACATTTGAGATCATACACATCTCCAATTTCTTGATCCCTCAGAATAATTGATACTTGTTTTCTAGAGCTGTGCATTGAAGGAAAGTGCCCCATGTGAGTTGCTAGAAATATATTTACTTCTTGTTATTTTTTTGCCTAAGTATCCAGTATAATGCAAAATCTCTCCACATGCAGGAGTCTGATGCTGTCCTTTAGCACCTGGATTCTTTGAAATGTCAGGATATTCATTACTTAAATTATCAAGGGAGTATATTTATATATTAAAAACTGTCAATATCCATTCTATGGAATTAATTTTGTATATTTACAACTAACTATTAATATTCTTAGAGTTCCGTTACTTTTGAGGTTTCTCAGTTTTTTTGCCCTGTGGTACCAGACATGAGCAAATGGTCGTTCTCAGTCACTTGGAACTGGTATGAAGCACTGAAGCAGTGATAGAATCTTGCAGTCAAAATAATATTTACCGATTACTAGTTTCCTTAGGAGCTGAAAACTATGTATACTACAAACACTGATGTATAAGATGTCATGCTAAATTATGAAATGTTCAGGAAAAACACAATGAAACAATTCTTAATATAAATGCTATTGAATTTAGGCAAATAAAACTCAAATTTAAAGTGCTTTGAATTTAAAAGTCATTAACTTTGGTATATCAAGGAAGTCTGATCTTAGACATTATACTGAGGGAAGACTTCTGTAAAGTTTTTATCTAGCTCTAGAATTTTCTTAAGCTTGTAAAGAATGTTTCAGATGCCATTTTGGATCTTTATGTAAATTGATCAGTTACCTATCCTCCGGGGATACCTATCTCTACTAGGAGTAAATAGTTGACTAAGGTATTTCTACATGGTAAATCAATGGAAGCTTATACACAGCTGTATTATCATGTTCCCACACCAAATAAATCTTACCAATTGTGCAGAAGATTGTTTCCCTATTGCAGCCTAATGATTTACCTCCTGACTTTAGTAGGGTGTATGATCTTTATGTATAATTATGCTGCTTGCATCCTGGAAGATCTGTTGATGGGGTTGCTCTGTGGAAGATAATGCAACCTTTTATTTAGGATAGTCAGTTTAAAGTAATTATGACCTTCATCTCCATGCAGATTTGATTCATCTGGACTGTGCTTTCAGTGGTAGGTTAGGAGTAACACACAAATAATAACCTACTACTTATTTCTGAATGGCAACAAAATTTCTGTTGGGATCAGACGTGTAATAAGCATAGCATAGCAGAAATATATTTGTATGGCTGAACTGAATAAATGAAGCAGTCCACACTGTAATAGCCCTTTTAAAGGTAGGTATGTAAGTGTTATCATTGCTTCTTATAAAGCAGGCAAAAACCTTCCTTCTTGCCTTCTTGCATTATACCTGGTCTTTGTCTGCAAAACTTCTGACTCTGAATGATGCTGTGGCATTCATATCAGTCTCAGAGAAGACTCATTTGTATTTTCAGTTTTCTACTAAGTAAAACTTATCCACTCTATTGCTTTAAGGAGGACCAGTAATAAATATTTAGGAAACTCCCATGAACAGAGCAGCTTATCAGAAAATAAGATTATCTCCCTTTGCAGCAGTAGTAAGTCCTTATTTTTCCAGCCTACAAATAAACGCTGAAACTATTGCTAATTGCTGGTGAAAAAAACCAAATAACCACTTCATGAAGCTTGGAAAGCACCATGTTAAATGTTATTTTTCTACCATGGAGAGAACTAAGTTAGTGATCCTATACTACTCAAACATAGCAGCTACAATGTTTAATCTCAAACCTTCTTAGATGCAAGGCATTTAACACTGTCCTACATTACATCCTTGTCTCTAAATTCGAAAGATGTGGAAAATGGAAGTGAATTACAACAGAAAATTTAAGAGGCATGCCAAATTAAATGAAAAATTTGCTCTTTAAAAAATCTTATCAGAAAATAGTCTGTTGAAATACTCTTCAGTGTTTAATTCAGATGTCAGGGGAGTAGGTTACTTAGAAGGCTGGAGAGATCTGATTGTAAAAGACAGATAAGAAATGGTAGAGTGTAAATTGTTAGGATCTGGAGGTATTTAAGTCACTAAAATTGACCTTCAGCCTGACTTAAGTGTTTTAACTTGTATATCACAGGGCAAATATGTTAGTATGGGTGAGAGAGTTTTGATACCTGTATTTACTAGAGCATAGGCAAAGACTAGAGATTAATATAAATGACTGCTGAGTTTGTATAAAAGCATGTATACAAAACATACAAAAGTATTTCTATTTTTGGATGCATGATAGGTTCAGCAAGTATGGGATGCATTGGGACTATCACATTTATGCAAGTGACCTTGAACACAGTATTCAAGAGTCAATTGCACATGAGCTATGGGTACAGCATAAACCAAACGAAACCAAACACTCCATATTTTTTTTGTCTTACACTCAGGAAATACATAGAAAAATTCAGCCAAGCCAAGTTAGCCACCTGTATACACTACTGTTTAATAATTTTTTCTTCATAATGTAATTATGAAATATGGATGCACTGTCCCCCACTTCACTGATGGCAGAGTTAAACATGAGATAGTTTAAATGTCTTGTGCAAAATTAGAAATTAGATCTTTATCTTCTAAGTCTCCATTAGGAGCTTTATCTTCTCCTCTCCTGTTTCTGTGCAACTGCCATACACTGAACAATGGCTATGGAGGAAAGGGGAATAAAGATTAACTTCTCTGTACACCACATTAACATACCTTTGTTTTGCTTATCTATGAACCTCGGTAAGGACATAAATGTGATTCAGATTCATTTCTTACCTATCCCTATTTCATCTAGTTTCTGGTGGAGCAGTAAATCTGGTTGGTTCAATGATTGCAATGCTATGAAAAGTTAAAAATCTGAACTGATAACCACTTTCGAGGTGGTCTGCTGTACAGAGATTTACATGTCGCAGGATGGCAGCCTCAGTCAATGCATGTTGAAATGGGTGGCAACTTTCTATTAAAGTTTTGATGCTTTTAATCAGAGCTGTACATGTTTCTATGGTGTGGTTGGATTCACGGTGGAAGATTATTCATGAAGACCAAAAGAAGAGCAAGCCATCACCAGAAAAAAAAAAACCCAACAAACCAACAAACCAAAACTTTTAAAATATCCACTTAATGAATTTGTCTAACTTTACAAATGACACTTTATTAGAATTGCAATGAAACTATCGGTTTGCAACCTTTTCTGTTTCAGAGATGTATTATTAGCTTCGCAAGGTTATAGTTTCAGGTAGTTCAATTGTTTTACAAGAGCAAATCTTTCTTGACAGTCTTGTTCAAGACACGATTAAGTTATTTTAGGTTAACTTCAGCAGCAGAGAAACCCATAAACTTTAATAGGAGCAGGATCAGCTTTGAACTAAGCTTTGGCATAATTTTTTCTTATTCCTTTGAAGACATAAATAAAATAATCTCTCTCACATGGATGGATTTGCTAGTTAATTATCCACAGCATCTGCAGCACAAAATTCAGTCTTATGCCATTTAAGGTTTGGCAAGACAGATATATGGCTCTGCAATCAGAAAATTGCATCCTTGCTAAAATCACTTTGACATCTGAAATTACCAAAAGCCAAATGCTGGCTTGATTTTGTGGACTTATGTATGTATGTCTATTGCAAAGTGACTACACATTCAACACCAGTTTATCCATGTCTGTTCTTCTCATTGCAATATGCTTTTGAAAATTCTGAAATTATTTTAATTCTCCCTGGAGGTGGCATCCTGAAAAAAATGTAGAGGTTTTCCTACATAAAGTAGCAAAAAATTATTGTACTTGATATGAAGTTTGAATGGCAAACTTCTGATTTGGAACTGTACCTCTCCAAGGTTTTAGTACTGCTCAGAAAAAAAAAAAATATTGAGATTGTCCTATGTAATAGGGGCTGTCACAATCTCCAGGTCAGATGCAAGTACCACAGTTACGAATATCTTTAAATTTTTTATTTCCCTCTATATGGAAAGATATTTTTTCACAGTTATTTAAAAATACACATAAACCTGACAGGAAATTCTCTCTTCTGGTCATCTGTATAACAGCTGGTTCCAGCCCTGCAATGCCTGTTTCAGAGCTAATAGGAACACTCTGAACATATTAAATAATTGTCCCATCCATAGCTTTCCTTACTAAATGCTTCCAGGGACCAATGCCTCTCTCTGTTAAAATTTGTGTATCATTTCTAGTATAAACATTGTCAATAACTACTTACTAGTCTCTACTTTTTTTTTTTCCTCTGCAACTTGGCTTTAGGACTCTGATATTATTTTATACCAATGCTGCTTGGTTCATTGCTGCTATTGCTGATACTCAGTGTTGAAAGTGCAATAGGCCCCACTTTGTTAGTATTATCTCTGCAGTCGTATTATTGAGATAGAGGCTACTTGGAAAAGGATGATATTTTTCACCATGTTGGAACTCTTACCGTTCCCTGAGGAAATGCAAACATCCCACACTCAGTTACTTTATTCAAGTGTAATTTAAAACCAGCTCTCAAGCATAATGGGATGTTACAGCCAATATTTATTTTTCTTTCATTAGATAAATAGTATTAAATTGCAATCCTTGAGAAAATTGTACAGACTGTATCACATCTGAATGTGTTTGAGCTTTAGTCTCGCTCAGGAAAATTCTCATCATATTCAAATAACCATCATTATGCAAATAAGAATATTCTCATTGCCAAGCAAGTTTAAAATGGATGTTTGTTTTTATCATGATGAATTATCTTCCTCCTGGTAGCAGACAGCTACGTGCAGCTCAGAAGAGCTGTACAGGTCCTGTTTATTCTTCATAATTCTTTTGCCAGTTGCAAGCTGATTTTTTTGTTAGCTAGGATAGGCTTTGATTGTTCTTCTTCCCATGTATCTTGCTTGAATAACAGCACAACCAAGCTTTTCTTATTACCAGAGTTTTAGGCTTGTTGGTGTTACCAAATTTGCTTGGAACATCTTTATTTTTTTTGTGAATCAGGCAGTATCACCCCAAGGTCATCATCTTCCAGAGGCAGACCAGCATTTCATACCAGCATATGCACGCCCTATGACAGAAGAGTAACTCTTGGATTTAGTGCCTAGCTTCATCACTTATCCCAGACACTACAGAAACAAAAGAAATGTTTCTTTCATCCACCTTTGGCCTGCAAGTCAGCTGCGAACTGTTTTGTAGCTGTTAGAAGTTCAAGACTGAAAGAACCTCTGCAGGTCAAAGGAGCAATGCCCCGGCAATTGTAAAACATGCAGACTTTGGTAGTCAAATGCCAGTGGGTAATCTCCTTTTATAGAATAGATTAATAATCTCAGATTTAATGCCACATTTATAAAGCAAGTTAATAGCTGTGTAAGGTCCTCATACAGAGTTAAACACTCCTATTTGTTGAAGATTCTGTATCTATAGTAGTTCCAGGAGTCTTGTCTCCTTAGTGTAACAGGGCCTCTGTTGTGCCTTGTGTTCAGCTATACCTGCAGTGCCTGGCAAAGGATGCGGGTTGACATCCGTGGGAACTGGCAGCACTCCCAACCTATCCAAGTATTCACACTGATTTCTTATCTCTGGTTACTTCGAAGGTTCTGCTGGTTTGTAAAAAAACCTCACGAAATTAATCGGACAATATGTTTATGTCTTTACTCCATCCTGGAGCAACTCATTGCAAGTGTTTGGTATTTAAAATACAACTAATTTGTTCTGCATTTATGCCACAATTCGCACAATGGAGTCCTAGTTATGTCTAAAGGCCCAACTCACTGACACAATTCAAATGATGATTAACTAATAATGTATGGGTCAAAAAGACAAAGGAAAAGACAGTACTGACAGTTAAATTTTTTGTTTGACTGTTTTCTGCATTATATGCTTGGATCCCATAAAAAAATTTATTCGGTGACAGCCAGTCTACACAGTAGAAATACACATTAAATCCCAAATTTACATAATGTTCACTCACAGTGGGATTTTTTAGACTTTGTTTTGATGTTTCTTGCACTTATTTTCCATAGTACAGGAGAACAGATTAAATACATCTGCTGCAACTATTGCTGTGTCAGAGGTACTGTAAACATTTTGCAAATTCTGGTTTCCCTACATAAAAGAAGGTTCTTCCACGAGAGCCATTTTACTCTATCAGTGAGTGCCTCAAGGTAGAAACTAATTATAATTCAGAGCAGCATAAATAAAAGGCTGCAATAATCAATTTCCTTTTTTCTTTGATGTGTATGTTGTGCAAAAGGAATGGTAGTTGTAATAAGAGTTTAGTAGTTAGCCAAAACTTAGAATCTCTATCATATTAATTCTTAATACTTAAAAATAAATAATATTTGTTGCAGGACATATTTTATGCAGATGGTGGTCCGTTTAACTGAAACTCTAGTTCTATGAAATCAGAAGAACTTGATATCATCAGAATCCCAACTTTTTAACATGATAGAAGGTTAAATATAAATTCACCAGTGCTGTCTATACCTAAACCTATAAATCCATGCATTCTTCAATCAAAGATAATGTCTACAATCTATCACCTATCAAATTACTTTCCATTTTTACTTCCATAATATTTAGAAGACAGAAGGCATGCAGCAGGAATAATGCCTTTTGTCCTAGCTTTACAAAATTTTGTTAGTGCAATGAATAATAAATGAAAAAAACCAAAACAATTCCCCTCATATTTGGATTAACTGCAGTCTTCCATGCCCTTTCTGTTCTTTTCTCTCAGTTTTTCTGCCAAGCATACTGAGGATTAAGAAATCAAAATAAATGGCTGGAAAATAAGTGCTTAATTCTCTGCAGAGGCATAAGAGAATGTATAAGTGAGCTATAGGTCAAGAGTTCTTGTTATGATAGCAACATTGCTCTTATTTATATTTACAGTTAATGTTATGGTTTCTGTAAATTAAAAAAGCCACCAAACCACTTCAAAAGGAAACATAATCTATAAATAGCTACTTTATGCACACTGTATCATTTCCAGTTCAGTTAAGCAAAAAGATTTTTCATCCTCTAGTCTAACAGCTTATCCTATGAAGTTATGTCTGCATGCAAGTATGTGCTACAGGCCAAAATCTGCTTTCATTTATATCCTTGTAAGATCACTATCTTAAAAGAAGTTGAAGAGGATATTTTCTATGACTTGATTCTATCCCTAGCCATTTTTGTGTGTGATTCTCAACTAACCGCAATTCCTAAGCATGGTTGATTATAAGCAGTTGCTAGTGTGATTTACTTCTTTGTGTGTATTTTCTTATGCATGTTTCAATTTCTTTGTTTCTTTCAGTAGAGTAGTTGAATGTCCCTCAGATTGCCAAGTAAATAGAAGATATGTTTTGGAGTAGATCTTCTCAGATACATGAAATAATGAGTTTTAAACTACTTTTCTAACCAGAGTGGAGGATTTTTTACATTTTAGGCTTTTTCTCTTTAAAAAATAATTTAGAACAAAACATATGAGGATTCTTATAGTTATTGAATACAATAGGGGAAAGTCTTGAGAGGGAATATTAAATTTTGTTGTAGCCTTTTCTAAAGCATTGATTTGGAACTGCTTGCTCCCATCAACCATGAAGTGGATAATCAAATTTGCACTTCTAGTCTTAACACACAGCTAAATCCTGGAGTGCTCAAATTTGCTTTGTTTTGGAAGGATCAAAGATCTGACTGAGTTTTTGTATGGAGTATGCTGTCTGGTTTCACTTTGATTCAATTAGGAAATAGATGATAAGCTTTTACAACACTCAAGGAGTCACTTTAATGGAGTTAATGAAGAAACAAAAGGTGTAATAAGGCAATGCTCTTTTCTGAGTGACTGATGTTTGAAAGGAGGGGGCAGCTCTATTAGGAGCAGATGAAAGGGAAGAAAAACATACATCATGTCAGCCCCAACCATTTATTGACATGCAGTCTTAGTTTACATGAAAAAGCAGCCACAAATGCTCACTGAAATGAAAAGATACAGATTTAAAATTCATAATTCTTTGGTAGATGTCAGCCTGGTGCACCATCTGATTCGCATTTGATTTTATCTGGACATGGCCTCTGGCAACTCTCATGCTAAAGGTCATATGGGTAAAGAGGCGTATCTCATACCATTGCATTTGCCACTAAAACATTACTTTCTTGTAGACTCTAGGATTATTTTTTTTCTTTTTGCTAATGTGAAATTAATTCCTGTAATGCAAGTGTTGTTTATCTAACATAGACAAAATAATTTAAATTATTTATTAATGGCACATTTAATTGAATAGCTTAGCTGCTTAATGTGTATGGCATACATCATTTGTGTCCTTAAATTACAAATAATTTATTTATTTTCATCTTTTTAACTAAATGGAATGGATGTGTATATTAACCATTTATGCTGTTTGGTTTACTTCACTGTTTTGATAGACTAATAACCCCCTTTGTTGAGCAGTTCACAGATTTAATTTTTATCCTTAACTACAGTAACTTTAGAAAGAAAACAAATTGTGACACTGTTTGAGTGACATAAATAGTCCATTATCCTGATCACACCATTTAAAAAGTTTAGCATAATCTAAACTACTGTGTTGTGGTTTAATAGTGATTCTCCCCTTCTACTCCACTCTTATGAGACCCCACCTGCAGTACTGTATCCAGCTCTGAGGCACCCAACATAAGAAGGACATGAACTTGTTGGAGTCAGTACAGAGGAGGTCCACAAAGATGATCAGAGGGCTGGGGCGCCTCTCCTATGAGGACAGGCTGAGAGAGCTGGGGCTGTTCAGCCTGGAGAAGAGGAGGCTCTGGGGAGACCTTATAGCAGTCTTCCAGTACCTAAAGGGGGCCTACAAAAAAGCTGGAGAGGGACTTTTGACAAGGGCATCTAGTGAGACGACAATGGGTAATGGCTTTAAACTGAAAGAGGGTAGATTTAGATTAGACAGAAGGAAGAAATTCTTCACTGTGAGGGTGGTGAGGCACTGGAACAGGTTGCCCAGAGAAGCTGTGGATGCCCCCTCCCTGGAAGTGTTCAAGGCCAGGCTGGACGGGGCTTTGAGAAACCTGATCTGCTGTTCCTGCCCCTGGCAGGGGGGTTGCACTAGATGGTCTTTAAGGTCCCTTCCAACCCAAACCACTCTGTGATTCTATGATTTAATCCAATGATGTTATAGACTTCATGAACAGGATCAATACTTGTATCAAATGTTATAACTTTTGCTAAGCACAACGCCTCTTAGTGTTCTGCAGCATAAGAGTTGTTACAACACTATGCCACATTCTTAAGTTAAAATGTTGTGCTAAGCTCAGGGAGAGAGAGTAGAACAAATAAAGGAAAGTAAAATTAGCTACTCTTAAATAAAGTAAAAATTGCAAAAGGATGTATCTTACCTTGTGAGCTCCATTTTATAATGACAGTTGTTTTATTACACTTTTTACTGACCATGCATTTAATCAATATAGTACTCTAATAATGTAACAAGATCCAGCAATATTTTCTGACAAGTACTTGTAAATTTTTCTAGAATACTACTTGTTAAACAAAGATTAAATGTGGCTATTAAAAGTTGGCAATAATGTTCCAGGAAGAGCGCTTTATTTCTGCACATGAAATGGGTACTGGGAAAGGATTGTTGAACTCTGTAAACTTAAAAAAAATGAGGTAGTGACAGAATAGCTATTACTTCATATAAATAGTCCAATAAGCAAAATTGCACTTGCCTTGGACTGCATGACTACAAGATTCTCAACAGCACAGAAAGCAAAGAAAAATTGTGTTCATTCCTATATAGTATCACTTCAGATAAAAGAATATGAATTGCATCAATTACATGCCCTAATTGATACTGTTTGATTAAATCACCTAAACATGCATTGCTGAGATTATTTTTTACTGTCCAATGGTGGCACTAGGCTGACTAATGTCGGTTTAAGCTTCTGAGTATAAAAAAACTTGAAATGATGCTGGACATAATTTAAAATTTAATTTGCTTTCTAAATCGCAGATTAGAAAATCAATTACTGACAGATCACAAATACTCTCACTCCCATTGATGATCAGCTATGCACATAAAAACTCATTCTGACCTGCATGTAACCACCTGTATGAGCTGATGTTCGTTAGAGAAGTAGAGAGTTCAAATTTTTGACCTTAGATCAAGAGTTAGAAGGTTGCAATGCTGCAGAATAACTACCTAAGGATTAAACAAATGCTAAGAGCATATTCAAAGCTTATACTTGTCTCAGGAAAAAAAGTTAAGCTGATATTGGTAACCAAGAAGATCAGCTGTATGATAGAAATTGACTGCCTCAGAAATTTGAAGTCAGCAGTTAAACTTGTAGTTAAAACATAAGTCTACGGGACAGGAAAAACATTTCCTGGGACTTCCCAGACAGGTTTTGTGAATCAGACCCCATAGAGAGTCTAATTTTGCCTAGGTTTGAGTAGACTGACGCTCACATCTCCAGCTATAGGCTAGCCTTCCTTTTGAAGCTAAGTCATCGCACAACAAACAATGAAAAACACATGCGTCTGGAAGGAGAGGAAACAAAAAAGAGCTTAACTGTCCTGTAGTGGTTGGGGCATCTAACTGAGAATAGGGAGTCCATGTACTGCTTATCTAGTTACTGTTGACTGTTGAATATAAAATTAACTTGAGAAAAAGACTCCTTATTGCCTCCCAGCTGAGTGCCTTAACCACTGGATATAAGAGTCACTACATCATACTCCTCATAGAAAAATGTAATTTTTACTTGTCCTTGAAAATTATTCCAGACTTGTTCAGGCTATACCTAGTTGTTTGCTGTGTGTTGCCAGTTACATAGTTCAGTGTTAAATCTAGATTTCTGTCATTTTGTGATAAAGATTACATATTATCTAGTCCTGGGATACACCTTTCTTATTTTTGGAGATCCATGAAAACAAACTCTGTGATGAGATCTATACTTACAAACTTATGATGATTAATTAACCAGATCTCTCCTTTTTTTTTTTTTTTTTTTTTTTACTTCTCTCTTTTATTAGTTCCATAGGACTGGTGGGTTCTGTGACACCAACCAATGTCTTAGATATTAATAAAAGCAGCTTTATTCAATAAAGATCAGTTTTATTTAATAAAAGAGAGAATCAAAAGGTAATCTGATTTTTCATGCTGCATTCACATTAAATCAACCTCCTGAGGTTGTGGATGCCGAGTGTAGTGGCAGTCTATCATGGGTCCTAGGATACATAAACATGACTCCAGATTGATTGGAGAGAAGCTGAAGAGGCAGCTGAGATTCATTGTGGGTTTGGTTTATAAAGTGTTACATTCAATTACTTGATTTTTCATGAGTCTTTGTAATATTGCCTGCTGCATTATTAATAGCAGATGAAAATGAAGTGGATTTTAAATAGTTCAGAGACATTTAGATAACATTAATTATTATGAGTAGATTTAAAGTACATATTTGAGGATATTAGGCTATTTTTACCTTCCTCCATAGTTGGGGGCGGGGAGGAGGGAATTAATTGTAGAATAAGGGTTGGCTTCTTCGTGTCCTTGACTTCTTCTTTTATTGAATAGACTTAATTCCAGTGTAAGGTGTTGGTCTGATGGCCCCACAAAGCTAAGGGATTGAAGGTCTTCATCCTCCAAAGCAAGACAGCCTATGTAGTATCTATGCAAGCTTCCACTTTCTACTTTAGTAGCGTGACTTAAACTTGACCTAGAGAATGATGTAACTTCCAGCTCCACAATATATTGTATCCATTTATTGACCCCCAGTGGGTATTATCCAGAGCCCATTACAGTCAGTATACAGGGTTTCACTGCCTTTAGTAGGCTTTAATTCAGAGTGTAGACAGGGCTTTCTGGGGTGGTATTTTTCAGCCTGTGGCCCACACACCAGTGGTGATTCATAGAACATTTAAGCAGTGTTGTGAAACCAGTGCCAGAAACCTTATGCATGCAAACTAGGGGAAAAAAAAAAAAAGAGGAATACAAGTAACAAGGATGCTTTCAGAGTGCATCCCACTTTGTGTTTGGTTGTAAACAAAGACCGTCGTGACAATACTGTGTAAGATGGTCTGGATTTCTTTCAAAAAGTCAGATGACTGTTGTCCTTAAAAGGGTTGAGAAAAACCACTGTAGTGAGACTAACTGTAGTGATTTAAAGTGTTTCTCCAAACTGTTTGATATTGCCTCAGTACTTCAGACACAATCACTGACGGTGTGAGTGTTTCTAATCCACTGCAGCATAGGTTCACTTAAATCAACATTGAGTAGTGGTTCAGTGAAGCAACATAAGAGCAGTCTGCCAGTTACTTAAAGGCATCTGCACTGTAGGGTCAATTAACTTGCTAAAATACTTCTGTTGTACCCACAGAGGATGTTTGTTTGTTCTTACACTCTAAGGTTTCTGGAGGGAGTTTTCTGTGTTGCAGACCACTGTCTCCCTGAAAGTTGCTCAGCAGAATGCACGCATTTTTGTTTCTTGTACAGACCATGTAGAAATTGATACCATCAACTACCAACAATGCTGATACCATATTTCCTGGAATTTACAGAACAGAAGGCTTCTTCCCTCCTCCTATAGTCACGTCACCATCTCACAACCCTGTCTAGCTCTATTTTTAAGGTTACTTTTAATTTATTTGGTTTTTTTACTTATTTGGGCTTATATAAAGACTTTTGTTACAATTCTGTGTAAGATGGTTTGGATAAGGTTTTCCAGCAATTTGCTATGGTAATGGTTAGTAACCATTTTCCAGCCTTAATTTATTCAATTTTATACTCATTTGCTTTTCTGCCTTGTTTTTTTTTTTTTTTTTTTTTTTTTTTTTTTTTTTTTTTTTTTTTTTTTTTTTTTTTTTTTTTTTTTGTTTT
>WHYT01017566.1:353063-373099 GCA_009806455.1 Tetrax tetrax
AAGAGATTACATTTTTCTCCTTGTGCAAATCACAATACAGACTTTTGAAGTTAATCGTATTTTAATGATATAAACCAATATGAGTTAGATGAGAATCAGGTGAAGCGTTTAAACTCAAGTAATGAAAGAATACTCTTTTAAAAAACAAGGCCAACTAATTTCTTTATAAAACTAGTGAAGTAATTATTTCAGAAGATAAAACACTTCAGAAAAACAAAATTTTATTTATATTCATTGATCTTTTCATATAACCTGCTTAGTAGCTATAAAATAATGTTAGGAACAATATAAGTTCTGCAGAACATAAAATGAAAGTTTACTCTGCCACTCCCTACCTTTTTTATATTTAGCACCAGTAGAGACCCCAGCTGCAAAAGAGGAAGGATCATTTTATTTGCTATGCCTCTCTAAATTTTTATTTGCATCTGGACATTTAGGATATAGCAGATGTAAGAGGGGAGACACTTTAAGGGTAATTTTTAAAGCATTTCTTGCTTTTCTTGTATAATAACCTTCTATATATTTTTCCTGTGTGTATTGGAATATAAAGTTTGACATCTTACCCTTCCATGTGACCTTTTAAAATATAGGCAAATATGGTGGCATCAGTATACTGAGCTTGGCTGTAGACTCTGTGGCCTATAAATGAAAAATTATTTCTCCAAACAGTGATTTGTTGTATGTCACTTTTCTTCCATCTCTCTTGGGAGAGGTGGTAAGGGGAGTTTCCCCAACAGAAAGCAAGAAAAGTAGAAGTAGAAGCTGAGTCAGGCTCCTCCCTTTTACTTTTTATGCTTTTACTTTTTAAGCTCATGTAACCACCTTACTCACTCTTTTATTGGATGGATTTCCTGTGAAAATCAAAAAGACTAGGTCAAATTAGAAAACAACCAAAATAGTTCCGTGAATGTCAGAATGAAGCCTGTTTTTTTCTAAGATTTGTTGCAACAGTTTATTTTAATTAGTGCCTGAAAAGCTTTTTGGTATAACTACACTAATACTGGTCAGTGTCATGTTAGCAGAGTTTTCATGATGGCTTTAAGTACTTCTTCAATGTTCTTACTGGGAGTATATAATGGAAATTATTGTTCTTTTATTATCTCTTGAAGGTCACCTCTTATTTTACTGTGGTCCAGTGTAGCTCACTAGCTACAGTCCAGAAAAAGGGGAAATTTAGCTGTAACTTCAAACTAAGCACAGAAGATCTTTTCCCTGGGATTTTAGTTTTTCTTACAAGTGTGTTTTAGAAACATCAAAACACTAGCAGTGACTCTAATTACCAATCCTTCCAGCCCAAAGTGATCATGCTGTGCCTACTTGGCAAAGTCCTGTTCCTTGCCTAACCCAGCCTAATTGTGCTGTACCTGTACCAGTACCTGATTATCTCCAGCTGCTGTCTATGGTCAGCTGTCACTAATCTGGGCATTGACTAGCTCAGCCCTACCCAGTCATGACTTTGGGAGGGTCACTGGTTCACAGCTGTTGCTAGGTGAGGGTTGGCAGCCTTTAAAATCTCAGGAAGAGGGAGTAGTTAGAAATGATTCCACACTGAGGGCAGGATTTTTCACCCACAATGGGGTATCTTCTTAGAGGTTTACTTACTTATAAGAGGGCTAACTAACTTCTTCCTGCAAAGATTGTACTAGAGAAGACTTATTTCTCCCTGTTTTAGAAAACTTTTGCTATTTTTACTGGAAAAAGAAGCTTCAAACAGGTAAGGAAGTAAAAATAGTTATATACAAGTGAGACTTTGACAAAGATGCAGGTTTTTGTGCTTGTACTATTATGTTTGTAGTATGTTTATGGCAAAGTATCACTGATGGTATGGCATTTCATGTGATATATCAGCATCTTACCTCTACTGGATATTTAAAAAAGCATAGGACCTTCCAAGGTATTGCACAATTACAACTACAGAGGAATGATTGAATCCTGGTATTTCTGAGTGTCGCGTCTCAGTTCCCCTGCTGTTTTTAATGTGCCTGAGTGATCAAAGTGAGACAATATTGAGTTTATTACACTGATGCTCAAAGATTGCATCCCCCCAAAAAATAATGAATATGCCATAGGCTTGATAATGCTGTTCCTCTTGTGACCTGAAGGAGCTGAGTGTTCCTGTTATCTTCCTAACAGAAAAGAAATATTTTTCTATACTTTACCTCCTATGGATCTTCACAGAGTTCTTCCAAGAGATATCAGATCATTGGCTACATCATTTAAGTCTTTTTGACAGGTTTCTGAAAATGCCAGAAGCAAACCATAACTTGTCCTAATCTCTTTTAAATGGCTGAAAGCTTTAGGTATATTGAGTCACACTAATATGACAAAGTACAGTTACTGTCTGTCCTGTTTCTTACGGTCAGTGCAATGATATGTGCTTTCAATTCATTTATGATAAAGACTACTCTTTGTCTAAAATATCTGGAATAATTAGTCCAATTATGAAATTTTGATAGGAATTCTACATGCAGAAAATGGAGATAATAATAGAAATACAGCCTTTTGTCTTTGGCCCTATGAAAACACGTATTCAATTTTGAAATTAGTGGAAGTCTTCAAAAAAAGCAGGTGTTGGCAGGAGCTTCTATAATGAACAGCTCCTATATGTCTGCAAAGTGAAATCTATGGGTTTCATAGTGTACTCTTTGCATGCCGTAACTCTTTGTCCTAACTGCAGCAAAGAAATTCTGCCCCATTTGGCAGAAATAGGTTGTAAATTGAAATATTTTATTGAGAAGGTAATGTTAACTTTGGAAAATTTATTTGAAGAAGAGAGAAGTAAAGATACTAATGACATCTTGTCTATGGCAAGAAAGATTTAATAAGAAAAATCTACAATCACAGCAACTGTACAGTTTATAGATTTACTTTAGTCTGTGAAATGGGGCCTTTAAGTGCTTATATTCACTTGTAACTTTCACATAACTATGTATAAGATCATGACAGTGGAACTACCGGGTTTGTGAGACTCTGCTAGCATTATATTAACATAATATATTACATTCTGGCAAATCCTTGTAAACGTGTCATTAATTAGTATTTGCAAACAATTCTCAGAAGGTATGGAGTTAACAGGAATTTAATATTTATTTAGCCTGTTTAAGATCATCTAGCAAAAATGGGGAAAAGTTTAAAATATAATCCAACCTTCCTAATTTCCAATAATTTGCTTTAAGTAGTAATCTACTTGCACTGACAAAATACCTCTCGTGGGTGTTTTTATGGTTTTGGGTTTTTCTAAGTGGAGAGTTCCTCTTTGTAACACTGGCCAGTTGGCACGTATTTGGGTAGAAATATATTAATTGGGCTATAATACAACTTCCTTCCCCTGAGGTTTTATATTCTCTCAGCTTCAGCAGCTCGAAAACTTGAAGGCCATGTTTAATATCCACCTTTGGGCATATTCTCCATGAATTTGTCCATAGAAATGAATGGACAAATTTAGTTCATTGTCTTGTTTGAACTGGTTTTTATTTTTGGCCTTCATGAATTCTTTTTTTGTTTGTTTCTATTTTTTTTTTTCCTTAAGTTCTCATATCACGAGGAAAAAAATGAATAGTACTTTCCCATGCCTGCCCATACACCGGTCCTGGTTTTTTTAATAGTTTCTGTTATGTCCCCTTCAGTACTTTTGTTTTTAATATCAAATGCTGCTCTATTTATTTAAGAGGTATGTTGTGCATTTATATAGTAGCTTTAACTTTATTCTCTTTCTTTTGTAATTTTAAAAAATAAATGACCTACATTTTCTATATGAAGTAGTCACGCCATCTCCTCTCTTCGTACTAATATTTTGTTCTAATTCCACATGTAGCATTTATGAGTTTTTGCAGGTATAACTGATAAATGTGTCTAGTAACATTCAGAGATGCTGGTCTTAACTTCTCTTTAATTTAGAAATCTGTGCTTTGAGTCTGAAAACTAATTACCTGAATCTTTGCCTAATTTTCAAACTTAGAGAAATGTTGCCTCTACCCCTATGCCTTGTCTTCCTTATGGCTTTAGCCTATTGTGATTACAGCATCATTTACTCATAAACATTATTAAATTCCTACTTGCTTTTTGGACTACTGATGAGCACTGAGATGACTTATTAAAAAAAATAATCTTTGATGACTCTAATATCTGTCTTTCAAGTATCTATCATGGTATATTTATATTTTTCCCCATATTCATCCCTTTGCACTTTATCTGCCTACAGACATCATACTGCTGTTCACACTGGTCAGGGAAATATAGATGGAACCATATTTAGTTATTCTGATATAAAAACCTCTCATGAGACTTGGTCAATTTAGCTGGAATCTTGTTTCAGAAGAATACCAGGAAAAATAGTTGAACCTACAGTGATGAAATGTTTTTGTCTTTCAGTTTGTAACAGATTCATTTTTATATTTCATTTTTGTATGTTATAAAAGCTGATACAGAAAGAAAAGATTTTTACAGTGAATCAAATGTAAAATCCTTTGTGAAATTGAACTAATCTTCTCCATAGTGTTACTGCACATATAAAGCTAATTGGATAAACAAGAATGTAGCACAATAGACTTTCTAAAAAACCTCTCAAGATTAGATATAACCAAAAAAACCCAGGTTTTGTTCCTAACTGTACTGCAATACTTCATGATCTAGCTGTGTTACTTCCTTTCCCATTCTGTTTAAAATTTCCATCTTCTTAAGATGTAGAAATAAGAATGCTGTTAGATTTGTAAGCTATTCTGAGATGCTGAGGTAGAAAATGCCATAAATTGAATGCAAAGCATTATTACTGAACGTAAATCATAGTAATGATCGTGACTCAGGGCATTTCATGGGAGCATTAACTCCACAGAATATGTTTGCTTCTGTTCATTAACCTCGGGAAAAACTAGTTGTTAATGACCTTAGGCACTAAGGTGCTCTCTGAGCTGTGCATTTGCTCACAGCAGACTCTGAGCTGGTAGCTGAGAACTCAGTCTGTTATGTTTTCAGAGGATTTTATTTATTTTTGTGCTCATATTACAGCATTATTGGGTATTTGCATGGAGTTAATACCCTCATATGCTTGACTGAATCAAGGTTTCAGAGAAAGTAATCTAGATTCCATTAAAACTAGATGCTTCTGAGCCTAAGGGACCAGCAGGCTACAGGTGAGGCCCTGGAAACCTTTGCAATGGCAGATTGTCTGGAGAACAGCTGCTTTGCAGCAGCAAAGACAAGGCTCTTACATCCAGGACCAGGGCCTGTGCACACCAGAAAGCAGTAATTAAACAAACTTCTGACAGTAATGGCTGACCTAGCTGAGACAAAGGTGACTTGAAAGGTAACAGCATTTAGTTTAGTACTCCCCAAAAGCAGAGTGAACTTAAAACAGTATTCAGAATGATGGCACTTCACTGAAAGTTCCATTCTGCGCTTAGTCACTGCATTGACCTTGATCCTAGATGTCTTGTACAGGTTGAAACAGGATAGGTAACGGACAGACTAGAATTCTTGATAGCTACAGCTTTATATTCCGAAATAAAAAAAAAACTTACTTGAGGTTTCGTGGTTAAAGTAATCATAGACACGTTTCAGTGTTACAATATAAGTACTTTTTTTTTTTTTTGGTAGTTAACACTACAGAAAATGCTATAGTTTTCAAGCCTCTGTGTGTGTAAATGCATAAATAACGCTCTGGGTGACAGCCCAAGTCATGAAAACACACGTTCTGTGGAGGAGGGGAATTTGCAGATGCACGTATATCGTAGAATTACCATTGTTTAGCCCAATGAAAGAATAGTCAAAGTTCTTCCTACGCTTTCTTTCTAATGCATTTTAGCTGGATGGCAGCTGTGGGAAGGCCTCTAATTAAAAAACAACAAGCTGTTTGCAATAAGATATCTGTTGGCTGATGTTTAATTGTTTATTTGGAAACTTTTTGTTTATATATGAAAGATTTTCTTTGGGAAAGACCTTTTTTTCCTATGTGATTTTTTTTTTTTTTTTTTTTTTTTTTTTTTTTTTTTTTCCCCCCTAAGGAATAATAAAACCAAACTATTTTGGAGGATAGAGGGTCAAGCTCACTCATTGCTTTTCTGGTTTGTGCTTTTTTAAGTTGGCTTGACATTAATCTATGTTGTCTGATGCCTGAAGAAAATGAGTTTTGACTACTTTCTTTGCCTGTTCTCTATCAGCCAGGCTCCATGGCAGAACTGTTTCTGCCATGGTACACTAGAGTGCAGTATCAACTCAATTCAATGCATTTAAAAGTTTACATTCCATTTTCCCAGCAGAAAGTGAAGAAGAAAACAAAACTTTCACTTTCCCCATGCGACTTTTTGTAGGCTATTGAAGTTACTGTACAGCTTTTATTCACACAACAGATTTAACAGGCAGCAAGCTTGTGCCACTTCTGGGGGCTGGGGACTGCTAATTAGAGCAGCAGTGTTGTCAGGCTGAATGCCAGCAACTCCCTTCAGGTGGAATTTTAAGCATGATAAGGTAGTTCCTGAAAAACCTGATATAGGATCAAGCCATTTAAAAAATCAAGCTTTTTGTTAATCTCCTAAACTATCTTATTCTTTCCCTTTACTTTTTCTTTCAATTTCACTATTTAAAATTCATTGCAGGTTCTAATCCCTCAGCTTTCCAGTTTTGCATGTAATTTTGTATCTTTTTAACATAATCTTGTTTTCAAAGTTGGGTGTTTTGCCACATGTTCATGGAGCTAGTGTAATTTTCCCCTCCCCAATTTTCTTCTCCAGCAGCTCCAACTGCAAGACAATGTTTATAGTGAGAAGGTTAAAACATTCTAGATATCTTTGGTTGCTTCCTCCCATTTACTGACTCTGCAGTTTCAGTATGAAATCTACTATAACGCGAAAGCTGTTTCCAATATACTGTAAGGGCTTCCTACCATATGCTCTCCCATCTGTGATAAGAATGAGGGGTTTGGAAAAAAAGGCAAAAATTTCAGTGTCTGACTGTAGTTGGACTGTGTGCAATATCTGCCTTCTTTAAGGAAGTCTTGAAAAGTAAATATGTGTATTATACATGTAATGAATTCTTGTATGTCCTGTTTATTCCACATTGCTGAACAAGCATTTTCTGTGGGAAAAAAAATAATGGTTATGAGGCCTGGAAAATTAATGAAACTGAACACATCTCAAAAACTGTAATTCAGCAAAGAGTTTTACAGTCACTTCAATTGATTGAAGTGGCTTTTAGGCTTTCAGTGATGACTGACATTTTGGAGAGGGTATACCTGTGCTACAGTTTAACCACAGCAATACGTTAAACTTAAGTGCAAGTGTCATTATAACTTGTTTGAGATTTTCTGCAAAACCCACCTGCCCTGGTTATGTCTGCTGTTTTTAATCTCTCTGAGGTTAGAGCAGGAAGAGGTATGTAGCTCTGTGCTATGTATCTGAAACACCTCTACCTCCTGCCCCACAAACAAACAAACAAAACCACAGAAGAGGGCAAAAAGAGGAACTGTTTAATTTTAAATGTCTTTATGGAAGTTACCTTTAAATCTTACAGGTTACTGTATTACAACGATTTTTCCTCTTGATCTGTTTACATTATTCCTATCTCTTATTGTACTGAAATAATGAAATTAGCAAAATCAGATTCAATGTTAAAAGGTATGCTTTCTGATACAGTAGGTTTGAGTTTGGCTCTATATAACTACTCATTTTGCTACACTTAGTTTAATCTTCCGTTCATAAATAGTTTATAAAGAGTCGATAAATTATTAAATTCTAATAGCATTACAACATGGATATAATACCAAAAATTGTAATAAGCACTTCAGTGTTGGGTATTACCTGTAAGCAGATACAGAACCTATCATATGTACCAATAGTTTATCCTTCAGTAAAATCTATTAAGGACCTACACTTTATACATCAACACTAAAATATGTAGAATTTGGTATGCAGACAAAAATATTTCAGAAAAATATTGCCAATATTTCGGGCCACAACAATTTTTCAATAGCCAATACAGATCCAAGAAGGGAAACAGAAAAATAATTTCTGTGTTCTTCAAAACAGCATTTGCTTAGCTAATTGAAGAAATTCCATTCTTTTGGAAACCATTGTAAGCAACATAGTCAGTCAGCATGCTTCAAGGGACTGTACTGACTTTATCCTTTGATATCTGTAAATAGAAAACTTTACAAACTGGAAGTTCTACTTTTTGTTCTAATGCCTTTGTTTTACTGTTTCCTCATCTTCACACTTCCATCTGTTGTTTATTTCAGTAGATGCCAATTCTTGTTTAATTTTAAAGGAGAAAATTTCTTGCACCTCCTGTAATGAGTCTCAGAGATTGTATCAAGCCTCACAGAGTAACTATAGCACTAGGGGTCACTAGCACTCCATCAATCAACAAGCACCTGGTGGAAAACAAGATTGGTTTCTGTCGTAGCAACAAGCCTATCCTGATAGGAGGTTTAGTAATATTTGCATTGCCAAACAAGCAACTGTTTTAAGGTCTAATGTATACACACAAGTAGAAACCATATGTGTTTACAATGATATGTTTATAAAAGATCACAAAGTACTCAGAGCTGCTATTCCTTGGGTATTTGGGTTTCTCATTCCTTCAAAATTCTTGAGCAGTATTATGTTTCTTTGTGTATTTCATACAAACCTACAGTCAGCCTAAAAATTATTATACCCATATTCACTGGGTCTTGGGAAACTACATACCTTTTAAATCTGACTCATGGTGATCAGTATGTGGCACTAATAAATGCTGTACCTGAGAGCTTCTGCAGGACTGGGCTTCTTGGTTCTAAGAGATGTTGGGCACAGAACGTGAACTGGTTCTCAAAAAAAAAAAATTTTGATCACTGACGGTCTGGCCCCTACTTACAGTATTGTTTTACAGAAATACAATTAGTGTATTTAAGGACGCTTATTCTAAAAAAATGTCAATTGATTAAGCATAAAAGTTGCATTTTAAAATAGTTTTGTAAAATTGCTGTATTTTAGTATGTTTTTCATTGAAATTGAAGGTCTAAATTATGAATAAAAAAATCCCTCTGTAGATAATAAAATTACTATCTGTAGTCGCTTATTAATTAAATATAGAAAAAGTCTTGAGATGAAGTTAAGCAGGGAAGATGGAAAATAATTTTTTTGGATACACCACGTCAGGGATGTTCTGATTAGAAGTTTTTTATTCAGTCTATATAAAGATAAGGACATTTTTATAAAATTTCTGGTTCATGTTGAAAACATCATAGGTTTTTCAGGAGTGATAGCCGAGTCCTATTCCTTCTCAAAACAAAACACTGGCACGTAGCAAAGGTCAAAAGTTGTTGGGTGCAGAGTAGTGAGGGCTGTGGGCATGTGAGGTGGAGATCCTTCTCTTGTGAGCTGAGATGTTGCTGTCCAAAGTTAACATGGATTCAAGAGGAAATATATAAAATGAAAAGTTGTTAAGAGTTTCTAAATACACAGAGATCACATCTGATTCAAGAACATTCAAGGGAATTGCTGTGTATTTGGCCACATTCTTACATTCTTCCCTCTGCATCTTTTTTTGGCCACTATGGTAGACAGCATTGCAGGCTACACAGATCTTTTATCTGTCCTAGTTCTCTGTTCATTTTCATTTGATATAAACAAAGATATTCCAAAAAAGAAAAAGGAAGCTGGCAGTGCATGCAGGCAAATGTTTTTGTCATCTCCATAGGAATTTTAAATGGGTTTTGGCCTCTTTGCTTCTAAGGCATCACCTCAATTTGTCTCTAGTAACTCTAGTTACATCTGAGAACAGTCATGGTAACATCCTCTGCTCTGTTATTTCATGTTACCTGCTCTGTTGATGTTAACACTTACACACATTCCAGCCACTTATATCACTTCACCTGTTGTAACTTGGCAAGTACTGGTACTAATACATAGCATTTTATTCCTATGGAAGCTTGAGTTCAGCCCAACCAGAAAGGAGGAATTTTGTTGGTACCTATTAATTTTTTCACAAGATATGTCTGTGTGTGTGTGTGTGTGTGTATATATATAGATACTTTTTCTTCTTTCCTAGAGTAACTTTGTTTTTCCTGATATGCACACATACTGGTTAGTTTATTGACATTTTATTCTGGCTGGCCTCTGCATCTTTCAAGATTTGGTCCTTATAAATCACTGCACTTTATTGTACTGTGAGTACAGTAACTTGCAGCCAAAGCCGCTTTTAAAATCCTCCCATCAGATGAAGCAGGTGAATGTATTAGTTCATTAATTCAAATAAAAAAGCCCTCGTAGATACAGTTTTTGTCTATTAGAGTGCTGCTGATTTGGCTGATAGCAACCTAGCTGTGATGCCATAAGGTTCTTTGTTACTTTTAGAACTCATTTGGAACTAAGCTATTTCTGAATTTTCATTGGAAACAAGTAAAGAAGAGTGAAAACTCTGACTGACATCATCTGCTTTGTCAGCTATTGTGAACTGACAGCAAGCCCAGCAACATGAAGTAGCCCGATAGGAATACTATTCACCACTAAGGTTAGCGTTTGATCATTAAAGAGATAGGCACTCCAAGGGGTATTACCATTGACAGTAGAACTACAAGCTGTCAAATAGATTTTTATTTCGGCTTGCTGAAGATTTTATACCGAATCTGCTTTTCTCATACAACAGAAGCATTATAAGCAAACCAAGTGATTTTTATTTTATTTTGGGATGTGAGTGAACAGATGAGAATTAGTTTTAAACAAATCAACAAGGATTTAGTCCTGCTGTCACTGAAACAAAAATCTAAGTGCTGGTTAATTTCAAAAGACAGTAAGATCCAGAAATTAATTGAAGAGTGTGACTCAGTTTGGTCTTTGTGGCATCTCCCGTTATCTCATTCTGATTTTCATATTATTTATGTGGGAGTATCACAAAAAGACTTCAGCTGCTGACTGTGACTCAGCTGGCCAAGAGGCAGTGTACACATGCAACAGAAAAGTCCCTTCCTCAAAGACTCTGCATTACCTGGAGAGAAAAGACCACAGATAGACGTGGTGAAGAGTGATAGAAACATAAAATAAGTGGAACAACTTATGTTTTGCCTTATGAATGGCAATCACAGTACACCTGCTGCTTCATGACTGCTGTATGTTTTGAAGACAACACAATAAATTGTATTGGATTGTTGGGAGGTTAAACTGATAATACTTTTCATCCTCTGAATCTATAATTCTATAAATCTATAATTCTAATTGCTCCTTATTTTGGACGTTGTGCAGTAACAAACCCAGACAATCATTTTCAGTGCCTTTTGTGCAATCCTCAAGCAATATGGGGAGCAGGGTGGGGGAGGAAGGAGTAAAAATCTGTCTCTCTAAAAATGAATGTGAAGTATGCACTAACTTCAGCAGCAGTGGGATTTTTCTCAGAGTTTAATGGAATGAAAAATATTTTTTGGAGAAAAATGTGTAACTGCTCAGTTTAAAAGACTGAATAATATGCCCTGCTATTCCAGGTCTGTGGACACAGAGAGAATTGTTAGAATGCAATTGGCTTTTGAAAAGAATTGTCTGCTTTCAGATCACTGGACACGTTCTGTATTTCCACATCTTTTTCATATATATACAGACATATATAAAAAGGAGTGAGTAATATCAGGCAAAGGAACACTTTCTTCTAGTCCACCTGGCTACAGTCTTTTCCTTAGTCTGCTGTTCTTCACTGTGTCCACAGGGCTTCTCCCAGACTTGCACTTCTAGCCTGTCATGGAGGGAACATTACTGTCTCAAAAAAAAAAAAAAAATCTGAAACAAAAATTTGAGTTGATAAACTGATTAGAACAAATAGCAATTTCAATTAAAGCAGATTATAGGTATCAGTTGATACATCACATTGAAGATGAAACAAGAAGTCTCAGGGCAACAATAGATTTTCTCATTAATGTGTTGGATGTAGATTAATCAGTTTTCTACCTTTACAGTTATCCATAGCTTATGGGGATGCAGGTCTCTTCATTCTCTTGTGTTTTCCTAAAGACAGTTCTTCCTTCATAATTAGTTGTGTTAATTACCCAGGAAGATTACGCATATTTGCCGAAATAACATATTGCTAATAAAACAGGAAGATGTTTTTTTCATTAGTGAGTAATATGAATTGATGTGAATTTCCATGAGTGGGGTCTAGGAAAGGTTTTCATCACAAAAGCGTTAGATAGCCAGGCTAGAGTTTGTACAGTTGAAGGGCTGTCACCTGCACTCATAGGAAGAAATTGGAATTGGGGCACCAGCTCTGCAGAGTGAAATTCAGTGAGTGGCCTAACCTTCAGCTCTAAATATCTGTGGAAGCCAAAGGGAGATTATATTTGTGCAGGGCATATGCAAGAAGGGCACCCTGGAAGGGCTGGAGGCAACAGTTTATTTGTAAGTGAGTTGGCTTTGAGAAGGCTTGAGACCCGAAGGTGGTTCGTGGGGATAACATGATAGCGTATGTGTCCATCACTACCTACTAAAAGTAAAGTATCTGCGGAGTGCTTTGGAGCGAGAAGAGTATTGATGCATAAAGTTTCATAATTAGTTAGTGACCTTTCAGAGTGACTTTTAAAAACATTAAGGAAAGAATAATTGCTTAGACAAATTCTTTTTTTCTTTCACAAGATCAAATTTGGAAATTAATCTTTCCAGTGAGTAGCATCGTTTTGGACCTGGATATAGGAACCTAGGATTCCTAGTTTTCATATTTTTGCTGGAAAATTAAATAAGTGCTTTCAAGTCTGCTCTTTCAACAAGGACTTTGCAAAAAAATGAAAAGAAGAAGAGAAAGAACCTAATATTGTAAATATTATATGTCTGGCATTAAAAATCCCTCTCACTCTGCAATTCTGTAACTGCTTCTGCCATCCTTTCAGTCTAGTTACTCCTGAAGACCAGAAGGCAGTAAAACAGTATGTATGAAACGTCTCCAAATGTTGAACAAAATAACAAAAAGCAATAGCAGAGTACTGGCCATAGAGTCAGAAACTGTAAATATAAAGATAAGAGAATCTTGGTTGGTTGTTTTGGTGTTTTTGTTTGTTTGGTTGGTTTTTTTTTAATTCCAATAATTTTTAAAGAAAAATTGGTTAAAAAACCCCTCACACTTGTATTTGGAGAGAAAGCTCTTCCTTCTTTGCACTTACAGTTTTTGTAGATTACAGGAAGCTTCTCCTTACCCATAAGAATATAGATTAACTGGCATATTATACTGGTATATTTCACCCTGCTGCTGAATGAAGCTGGACATTGACTTCCTCCTCCAGATGATGATTGTTCTGTCTTGAATAGAGAGTATTTATAGACAACACTTTATGTTGGACAACACTAAGTTTTTGGCCACAGTATACTATATATCTTGTCAATAAGAATTTTTTATCTTCTTTCAGATAGTGAATGTTCTGAGATGGTACATTCATGTTTCAGACATAATACCAGTTCTAGAGGTAGCCTTCATTTCAGGTCTGGGGAACCTCTCTGGGATTGGTAATACTTTTAAAACTCACGTGAACTTCTAAAATGAACTCATAACATCCCACAAAATACAGCCTTTTCTCATTGCTTCGTTGATCATGTATGTCTCAGTGCTGGCAAACAAAGTGTAGAGTTTCAAAGTTTATTTTGATAGACGTGTTTTAAAGCTTCAGCATTGTGGATGTTAATATAAAAAGAATGGTTTTTATTGCTCCCAAACATGTGCTCCATGAAGGAACGAAGTGGCTGTAAGTTCTGGTAGCTGCTTCCCCCCCCCCAATTATTCTGAGCTGCAGTAAATTGTGTGTTGCTGCTGTTCTGTCTGCCAAGGATAATATAAATCTCATTATTAAGCTTGACCTAAAGGGTTGGGTTAGCAGAATGCTTCTAGCGTTGATACCTTCAGTAATGGAAAATCTGAGGTCAGTTATTTTTCCCCAGCAGTTTTGAACGCTATTTAGACCAAATGTAGGTATTATTTTCTGCTGCTCTTGCAATATCTATGAAGTATTTCACTACACAGACTTCACATTACTTCCCTGTTCGGCTGCAGCACACTGCGTTTGGCTCACGACGGTTTCGGCGGCTTGGGGAGAGCTGAGTACGTGCTCGGTGTGGATGAGGGAAGGAGCCAAACCCCACGTGCAGCCGTGCCGAGCGGCCTGCTTTGTCGCTTCTGGCAGCCGCAGGGATGCGGTTGGCTTGGGTGCCGGCAGAAGCCCGGCTTGTACCCGGCTCGGGGCGCCGCTGCCCGCTCCGCACCGCGGCCGCCGCGCTCCGGGAGCCGGCCCGTGTGCGGGGCTCGGGGGGCGCTGGCTGCGACACGGGGCATCTGCGGCCCCTACGGCCCCGCGGGGCTCCCTCTCCCCTCCCCAGGCTCAGCCGGCGCCGGGGACCGGCCCCGACAGCAGCCGGGCTCGCCTCCGTCCGCGGCCGGGGGGGCCAGGGCCGGGCCAGGCAGCCCCGCTCCGCCCCGCCCCGCTCCGCGCCCCGCTGCCCGGGGATTGGGGCTGCCGGGCTGCCCCGTGCGAGGCGGGGCTTGGCTCGTGTGCTTATTTATTTATTTGTTTCCGTTCTGTGTTTTTTTTGGTGATTTTTCGCGACACCTCCGGGCTTAAGTCTCGGTCTCTCTGTACACGGCCACCGCGGCGCGCGTAGGATGGGCCGGGGCCGGCGGAGGCAGGCGGGCAGGCGGGCCGAGGCTTCGGCTCCGCTGCGATCTCCAGCCCAGCAGCAGCGGCAGGGGCGGCAGGGCCGCCATGGGTGGCAATGACCTTCTAGGGGGAGCCGCGCTCGCCCCCTCTCTCTCCTGCAGAAAGTCAAACAAGTCGATGAGGAAACTGATAACTTAAAAAAAATAATAATAATTAAAAAAAAAAAAAAAGCGAGAGCGCAACAACAAAAACCCTGCCTCCGCATCTGGATGATTTCTGAGCTGATCAGCATCACCTAAAGGAAAACTTTGGGGACGGCCGGGGAGAGGACGCGCTTTTCCACCGGGATGTGGGCGCTGGCTCCGTGAAGCGCGGTCAGGCGGGTCCGCGCCCGCGCAGGCGGGGGTGCGCGGCGCGGAGACCCCCAGCCCCTGCCCGGGGCGCCTGACCCTGCGGCCCGGGGCTGTTCTGGGGTCGGGGCTACTCCCCTGCCTCGGGCAACTGAGCCTCGAGACTGAGATTTTAACCAGAACTGTTTTCTATCTACTTGTTGAGAGGAGAGAGCTTTTCTTTCACAGCATCATCCGTTTTCAAGAAAGGAGGGAGGAAAGGAGAGGGTTAAAGCTAAAGAATTAAGTCCTGTCTCCGAAGGAAATGCCTTTTGCGCTCTCCAGATGACCTTTTCTGAAAATGCAGCCTCTCAGCTGACCGATTTTTATTTTGACTACAAAGTGTGTTAAACTGAGCCCTAAGTTCTCCACAAACCCCAGGATGTGCACTTCTGGGATTAGCAATATGGGGCATCTGTTGTCACCTCTCCTCTTGAGCCTGGCTGCAGTTTTTTCCAAAGGTAAGGCTCAATCTCTTCTGTCTTTTTCACTGCATCTTGTTTCTTGCTTATTTTGCATACACAGCCTCTGTCCCTACTCTCTGTAATGCCTTGAATGTTGATACCCACAATTTGTGACTGAAAGACTTGGGGGAGTCATGTGCTAGTCAAAAACAAAGATACTGTGATGGGAAATCCTGAGTGGCAGGATTTTTTCTTGACTGACTGTGGCAAACAGTCAACTCATTTACTGAGGCATTTGTTACCTGCTTATTACACTTTTGATCATGTAGTAGATGCTGGTGATGAGCTGAGCTGGTATCCAACCAGCTTTGGATTGTGAAGGGTTTGTTGTCTGGAAATTTGAAATCTTCAGGGGTACAAGCTATGGGAGTTAGCTGCCTCACTGTTGTCTTCTATGTAATTTTTCAAATTAAAAATCCTGTATCTCAGTCTGGCTGGCAATATTTTACTGTGTGCTTGCTGAAACGTTTAAAAACTGTGATGAGAGCCTGAACCAGGTATCTAATATTCTGCGTGCTGAACAGAGTTTTAATGTCTTGACAGCATGGCTTCAGATGACTCAGTGATATCTTCTTGTTGCGTTGAATTGTGTTTACAGTAAGAATCAGAAAACCAGCATATAGACAAAGCACACATTTTTTTGTATGCATTTAAATTCTCCTTTGAACTTAAAGTTTTCATTGATGGCTTCAGCCAAAAAGTGAATGCATTTTTGAGATACTTAATTTAGATGATTCTAACTATTCCTGTGGAATATAAATTAGGAGAGATGCACATGTCTACTGAGAAGACATTGTGCATCAACAGCTGTATTTTGGCAAGAAAACAAAATTTAAGTTCACATGTAGTTAGTCTTCAGAGAGGAATAACAGCATATGCATTTAATATATGATTTTGCAAACATACCAATAAAGAGTTCTGCTTATAAACTTCGCTATCTAAAAAAGATACTAGTTACTCTCAACAACTTTTTACGTTTCCAGATGTCAGCACTTTTCTTTTTTCTTGAGTGAGTTACTTTTACTAATTCCTTAGTATCCAGAACTGAACTTACAGACAAAGGGCAAATGACACAGATGTTTATTTCTGTAGTGGTTCCCTGTATCGAATTAAGTTCTCTCTCTCTTTCTTTTTTTTTTTTTTTCTTTCTCTTTTAGAACAGGTTAAGGAAGAAGGGAACAGAATTATAAGTCTCCTCAAATGTTACTTAAATGCAGTGCCTACAGAAGCATAGCTTTAAAGTTGCGATTGGAAATGCATTAGCAGCAGGGATGGGAGTTCTGAGTCTTTTCAAAAGATTGCTTCATTCACATTGCACACCAGTAGCTTTTGATTTCCCAGCTAGGTTGTAAATTATGTATTTTATTATAAGCAATATCAGTACTTTGGATAGGCTGACAATGCAGTAAGGATAATGACTTTTTAATCTCCTGGTTTTTTGGTATGCTTCAGTTTGCAGCCTTAACACTGCATTGATATATGTTTGACTGAGATGGCAGTTTATTCTGAGATTGGAGTAAGTGGTATTTCAGTCCTACAGAGTACAGTGTTTGTTTTATTGCTAGCTCAGCAATTATAACATTTATAATGATTTTATTCCTAAATGTTACTTACATCTCCTTTGAAAGATAAACATAGTCATAAAAATTGAACGTGGAAAGGAGGTCTCTTACATGGAAAAAAGTATAAAAGTGATGAGTGACATTTTTCTACGTATTGTGATTGTGAAGTCTCATTGAATCTCATATGTCTTGAAACCAGATACACACGATCCCATTAGAATTACTAGTATTGTCTGTTTATTTTGCACTTCAGATATCTAACATACTACTGTGTGATTGCTGGGACTCTTTGCTGTTTAGTAATACAGGTATCTACTTTGATGTAATTATCTATTTCTATGCTTGGTAGCAGACTCCATCCGTATTAGTATGCCTTAGTACACTCTGAAAATACCAGAGTGTTCCAGAGGTATACAGTATAAACTTGACAGTGTAGAAGGTTTATTCCCCCTTGCCCCATAAGAAAACGAAAACCAAAAAAATAATCAGACTTGATGACTACTACAGGGCGTGTTTCTTTGATGCCTTTCTGTTGTTAATAGAAAATCTCTCTCATTTATGACATGATGACAAAGTTTTCCTAAAGAGATAAAAAAATCTTTTAACATGCAACAGCAATCAGCTGTCTATTGTGTATAGGTCTGTTGCTGATTACTCAGAACCATGGCAACGCACCTTTTTACTGCACAATTTCCAAATCTTTTGGGTAATGATGTTGAAGATTTGACAATACTATTGTGGTTTTGCTTTGCTTTTATCTTGTAAATGCAGAAAATAGCTCTAGCCTGAGAAATGAAATGTTGTTTTCAATAATGAGCTTCATGTTCTTAACATAACAATTTGTCAGTGATGATATAGTCCATGTATCTTAATATATTGTCAGTCTATTTATGTACATATGTGTGCGTATATATATATAGACAAAGGACAGATATTATAAGGCTGTGTAACTGTGGTTATGGGGGCAATTGCATTTCACAGCTTTTTCTTCAACTAGAAGTTGTCTTCAGTCAGCTCTAGGGAGCCAATGCTTACCCTCAGTCAGATGAGCATTTTGCTATTCAATATCAACTATAAAAAAAAATTCTTCAGAAATCTTAACTTAAAAAATAACTAGGTCCAGTTGACATGAACGAAAACAAACACTAATACAACAGGCACAATAATGTGGCAGTCTTGTTCCTTGTTTAAAGGGAAAACCTCTCCTTAGCTTCATTGGAGTAGAATAAAAATTTTAATACTTTACTTGAACACCAGGTTCCATGCTTGGCTTAAGTCTATAATGAGCTGAGCATCTCCTGTAAAACATTAAAAAATTTTAAGATGTATATTGTGAGACTTAAGATTTTGGAGCCTTTTAAGTTATGAAGGTTTGTTGTCAGATAAAATACTAGATTTAATTAATTTCAATTTCAGGTCTAAGTTGACCATAAAAAAAAAAAAAAACAACTGAACATTTTAATGACTTTTTCTGCCTGCTTTCTGCTGACCATTTTGTGTTTTTCTTTGCCATCCTGGGCTGAAATCTCCCCATAAGTTGCTTTCTAATGAGATCCACATAGATGCTGTTATGATTTTCTTTTTCTCTCAGTTTTTATAAATGTGGAGGCTTGGTAACTGTATTAGACAGGATTACCTTGTATACCCCATGAGTGTTCCACATAGGCTGGAGATGTGGATGGTACATTTGCAGTGATGCCAATCTCCTGTTATAGGAAAGTGTCTATGTGAGAAAATCTCCCAGAAGCCAAACTCCCAAACATTTAGCTTTGGTTATGATATAGGAGAGAAGTATCTGGATATTTGGATTTTGCCTCTGTTTCCTCTGGAATGATCTGTGTTATAGTATTCTTTGAACCCTCTTGATTTCCATTGAATCTTTTGTAGATGTTTTTGTCTCATTACGGACAAACTCTCTCTTTGTTTTTCTCTACAGTTTTACCCATTCCATGATTTTACTTAGCATAAGTATATGTCATTCTGTCCGTGTTGGTGAAATACTTCACTGATAATTTCAGTGGATTATGTCTTCGTGAATTGTAGTTGTATAGGAAGCCACTTCCCTTCACTTTAATCCGACTTGTGCATCCACTAGCTTCAGTGGAGGTAGTGGTGTACAAAGAACTACCCAGCTGAGCTGGGTCCATCCTCCAGAAGGCAGTGGACCCTTTCTGAAGATCCTTATATGCAGACCTTCCACTGACATTGAAGTGCACTGTGGGCTTAATGTAAGTAGAGACATGGAAATTGAGAAGCTGAGGAGTGCAACAAGCTGTGTTTCAGCACTACTCACTTTGGAGTTCATTACTCTGGAATGCTGGTAGTATATTAGTAATGGAAAATAGTGCTGAATATGGGGTTAAAATTGAATATTGTTTTATTTGATTTAAGATATAGATTCTTTTACCCCCCCCTTCCTTCTTGATGGTGACTAGATAGGAGTTCAGGGTTGAATTTCAGATTTTGATTATGATGATGAGGGACACGTTCTTTTTCTCAAAGTAACTGCTGATATGACTTGTGGACAGCCTCATCATAGGCGCCTGCTGCTCTAGCTGTGCAATTGATATATATAGAAAATTTACTGCATGCTGATTTCAGATGAGCCTAAAGCACAGGTGTGGTCAGCAAGAGTTTGTCTTGTAAGCTTTGCCTACGTGCAGAAACCCAAAAAGTGTTCTTAAAAACCCAAAAAGATAAAGGAAATTGTTCTAGCTTAAGCGTCAAGCTGTTCCCATAAAACCAAAGTTTTTGTACTTTGTCCCAGCTCTATTGAACTTACAGTCACCTGGGAGATTATAAAAGGGAAGGGGAAACTAAGTTGTGCTTTTCTGCTCTTATTTTGTTTCTTGCCACAGTTGACTTCTGGGAGCAGCTCCATTCTGATGTCTTTCAGTAAAAATAATAAATTCAGAAAAACTAAACAATTCTACAGCTAGACCCATGTTTTATTTGTCAGCTGCAATACTGGCTTAATGTGATTTGGTTTCTAATATTTCCCTGTAATGCTCTCCTTTTTTTTTTTTTTTTTTTT
>WHYT01017566.1:373119-387083 GCA_009806455.1 Tetrax tetrax
TTTTTTTTTTTTTTTTTTTTTTTTTTTTTTTTTTTTTTTTTTTTTTTTTTTTTTTTTTTTTTTTTTTTTTTTTTTTTTTTTTTTTTTTTTTTTTTTAATCTTTATTTCTTCTTCTTGGTGGAATTCATTGGGCCTCATTAATTTGCAGTTTTGCAGGTAAAGCAAGCAAAACAAAACCACACGTAAAAATGACAATGTAGATGGTAAAACATGAGAAGGGAGAAGGATATTGCACAACATAGATCCTATAAAAAGAGAAAAATAAATGAATTAGCTAGTTATGTAGAAAAAAGCAGCAGAGGCAATAATAATGAGTGCACCAAGTGTGGAAAGATGTCCATACACACTTTATTCTTGGTGTATATGACTTTGAGATAGACTAAGAAGCTACAGGAGAAATGTCCTCTCCAACTGAATGAGGATGCTCTACAGCGTGCCTTTTGATCGATTTCTTTTCAAGACAGACAGACTGTTGAGCAGGCAGCCTGCAAACCTCTTCCTGAGGAACAAGGCTGATGTCCAGCTATTCATACAAATAGGACTGTACGTCTTGCTAAAAAAAATCCTCTGAGGCAGAGAATTTAGTCTCATCTAATGCTAAATTATCTCAGAACCTGGAATGTTGTTGGTCCTCAACATCACTTACTTGTTTTTTATTTATATTTTTAAGAGTGTACATCTTATGTCTTCAGTATACATTGTATAAATTCATTGTACAAGAAAATGAATCTAAAGTTGTCAGAGAAAACTAGCCAATAGGGTCTCTGAATATTAATCAAATCCATAATGTAAGAAAGGAAACAATACCACTTAGTCTTCAATCTATTAATTTATCGAAGATCCTGGATTAGCACATAATTGTATCCTCCATTTTCTACCGAGCCATGGTGACTCATTCCATTTGTCTTCAATAAAAGAAAACAGAGATGATTTGCATGTACCTACTGTTGAACTGTATTTATCCTTCAGAGTTTTGCATCTCTCTTAATGTAATCAGTTGTGCTTTGTTAATTTTAATTTGGTAGTACACATTGGGTAGTTGGTTTTCTTGTCTATGTGTGGCAAATTCCTACATTGTGATACAGGGCCTGTGTGTCAATTGCCTTTAGCAGTATGGGGTGTATTGTCAGGTTTTCCTGGTATGAAGGAGATCTTGGTGGTGTTTTAGTGGATTGTGTTTTGAGCTACTGCTGAAGGAACTGTTCAGCTCTGACAAAACTTCCCTGTCTAATAAATGTGCACTTTCCTGTCATCGCATTTTCAGAAATTAAAATAGTATCTACCTTGCTCATGTTCACAAGCCTGTAGCTCTTGAGCTGAAGGAGGATATCTTTATGTGGTCAGCAATATGGGCAGAATTCTGCAATCCTGATTCTGCCCAGTGGAGGAAAGAGATGCATACACACTCTGCAAGTTTACCACACTGTTAGTCTGTAAAGCAGCATACAATGAATACTTTCAGAGTTTCCACTAGTCTGTCCCATTTACACTAATTTTCACCGTATCTATTCTGTTTAGGATCCATATAATTCAGATCATAGGAGCTGTTTAACTCGGAGTTGGGTGCTTTGTTTGCTGTTAAGCTCACCTACAGAATTAGGCTCATACAAAGACACTAGAAAAACTTGGCCTACCTTCTGTAGAAGAGAATGGAAAAGGAAAATATGCAAAAGGAGTGTCTCATAATCTACTGGTGTGCTAGTGCACATTTGACATATGACTAACTGAAATTTGTCATCTTCTAGACTGTAGTGGTGAGGCTGTTATTTCCAGATGTTTCTATTGAGTTTCTTTTTACTCATTCTCAGAAATCCTGCTTGAAAGGCCAGCTGCTCAGCGATCCTTTAAATTCGGGTGTGAAAAGATGGCAAACCAAAATTTAGCAGACACTTTTCAAAACTCATTTTAGTCTTTCTGAGCTGCGATATCCCTCTTAGTGACAAAGAATAGTTACACCTTCAGTGAATAATGCTAAAGACAATGTATTGCTTTTTGATGCTCTCCATAGATCTTCCCTTGTTTACTCAGGGTTTATCAGTTAAGGTTCTCTTATTCCTTGTTGGGCAAACAGTTGTAGAGCTATCATGACTTTAGCTGTGCTCTGCTCTCTCCTTTGTGGTTGACTGTGTCCCCTGCAGCAGTTGTCTGGTAAGAGATGATTTCTTGCATACTGAACACTTGTGCACAGTAGGATTCTGTTATGTACTTCTGACTCTTTGACACCATCTGCCCAGTAAAGTGGTTTTAATGGGTTTCCACTGAGCCAGCCTGTACTACAGCCCTGACAGCATGCTCTGTATTTTTAAAAATAAACAAAATCTCATGAACATTGGCTTCTCCAACAAAACCGAAGAATACGTACTGTTTGATATTTTGTGGAGGCAGATATATCTCTATTTGATAGACTTTAAAATGGGAGAATGCTTGATAATTTGGAATGGTCTTCTAATAGTACTAGTTATTTGTTTTAAATAACCTTATAAAGCATTATTTTCTGTCCCATTTTTTAGTCAGGTATTATTATCCTTTTACAGAAATGTAATTATCGTACCTTGTTGGAGTTCTCTTTATAAAAGCTGGGGAATGTAGTGGTTCACAGTGGTGATTTAGGAGTTAGGGTACCCACTGGCTTTCTGTAACCTCTGGCAAATCACTTCAGTTCTCTGCTTTCCCTTTCTCTTTTAAACTGTCTTGTCTACTCAGAGGACAAGTTCTTAAGAGCAGGACCTGTTTTACTTGCTGTTTATGTAGCATCTGCCCCTCTTCTCAGATGAGAATGTACATTTTACCCCATTAAAATAATTATTAGAGGCTGAGTAAAAATTGTGATGTGGCATTCTGATTTTCCTGATCACTGGACAAGATGAGCAACTCAGAGACCTGTAAGAATAGAAAAGAAGAGTAGGGTAGCGGAAAAATAAAGATATAATGAAAGCATCTGTGTGATTAAAAAGTTCTAAGAGCTTAAGTAGATCGCATCCCACAATGTTACAATTAATAAGCTATCTAAACCTTTTCAAACAGCAGCATGATAAAGGGAACATAAAAGTTTTCTTAAAAACATCTTTATGATATCTTTTTATATGTTTGGATTTTTTTTTATAATCCATGTTGCTAAACTATTAAAGAAACCCACCATGTAGTGAATAGCTGTATTAATAATGCAACAGATTACAAGGAAAAATGTGGTTTTTTTTTTTTTTTTTGACAGATGGTACAGATCTTAGAAATATTTCATTCCTTCTCTGCCCCTTTGGGGTTTATTTAAAGTTCCTTCGCATTAGTAAGTTGCAAACATAGTGAGTAGCAGTGGAGATGAGATGGACTGTCGAAAGAAACTGTTAGTCTCTTCTGTTATGATGGGCCATGAAAATTGAAATAGTCAAAATAAATGAGCTCTTCTGAACTTCCGAGCTGACTTCATAATAACACATAAAGAAACAGACAGAATCCTATTCTTTAGTCTTTAAGTGTTTTTTTTTGGTTTTTGTTTTTTTTTTCTAAATCACATGGAGCTTGACTTCTGCTGAGATGAAGGTTTCCATCTGAAGCATGGGTTTCTTGTTTTCTCTGTGCCCTATACAGTACTAGTCCTGGTTTGTAGATCTGTGTAGGGAGTCAGTACAAGATATTTGAACCTTTATTTCTAGCTGCTCATTTGCCCAAGAAATGGCAGCTGAGGTCCCCAAGAAAAACAATCTTCCATGCTACTGTAGCCTTTTGAGTGAATAAATCATGAGGCTAAGGCAGCTTTTCAGTATGTTCCGAGATGTGCAATGGCATTATATAAAAGAACCACTCACAACTGTCATTAGCTTTGGAAACTTCAGTGCAATAAAGACATCTAGCATTTCTAACATGTGGAATATGCACATGGTGGTATCATTTGTAAGAAAATCAGCAAGATCCCTTCTTTGTAGCTGAAGAAACAGACAGTTCCATCATCATTTAACAAATGGTCAACAACAGAGCTGTGCATATGAAATTTTCAAACTATGTGAGTCTTTGCTGTCTGCAGGCTTTCTTAAATTTTCTGGCTAGTTTGGTTGAAAGCTTTTGGACCGTCTTAGCAATACTGCATCCCAGTGCAGATCCCTTTATGTTTTCATGTCTGCATCTGTGTACATTTTTTTGGACTTGCTGTTTTTTTGAAATCACCCAGATTCTCGAGGTTCAGAATTCAGACTGAATGTAATGGATCCAATTTCAAGTTAGAAAAAAATATAAAACTAATAGCGCTGTTAATTTTCTTGAGAATTAAAATAGTATTTCCCTAGTCCTATCCAGCAGGCTGATATTTTGAGTGGTATCTCAGTGCTCCCTTCTCTTTGTTTTGTTAATGCTTCATTTGTGTAATGGATGAAATGCTAGACTAAGGTAAATACCTAAGATTGTGATCCTTATACAGTTGTTTGTTGCTGCTGTTACCTTTTTTCCCTTTGTTCTACCATAACTTTGGATATTGCTGTAAATGTTCCCTGCTGTTTCTGCTGCAGTAGTTTAAAATACATATAGCAGCATCAGCCGTGCCTTTTCTTGCCTTTTTATTTAGACTTTTTGTCTGAGTAGCAATAGATCAGAGTAATGGTACAATAATCACTGTTGAAGCATTTGTTTGTTTGTTTTCTTTCTATTTCTATGCAGTCATATGCTCCTTTCATCCTTTCGCCTGTTCCTGTCGAAATTATGCATGCAGTTTGGATCAGGCTCTGAAAAAAGAGAAATGCTTGTAAGTGGAGAATACTATATATAGCAGACCTTTGTCATGGTATTTATGGTCTTGATATTTAGAATGTCTTTGTATGCATTATAGGTTCTCATCAAATAATCAAATTGCATCAATAATAATAAAAAGGATGGTTCATGAAGAGATTCTTTTAAGCTCTTCTCTCTTCAGCAGCTTTTGAGAAGAATGATGAATTTGGCAGCGTATTTGCAGTGCTAACGAATCTGGGCTTTGGCAGTCTAAATCAGGAACAGTGAACTCAAAACTGGAGATCCCTCACAGAGATGTCCTGATAGGAACTGCTTTTAGGTGCAGAGCAGGGCATTCACAGACAGATGATTTTAGCTGTTGCAGTAGGTTGTAGGACAATCTCTGAGGTAATTAGCTCTTTCAAACCTTAAGTCTTTATGGCCTATAGCTTCTATCTGGAAGATTGTTGGGAGACAGTGAAAATCAAGGTATGAACTAAAATTCCTTCCAAAATGCAAAGAGTGTATTGCAGAATGTTATTTGGTGTAACAGGACTTTTCTAGTGTTCCAGTTCATACTGTGGAGTGCTAAAGCCCATCACTTTTTTCCTATTTTCCTAATAAGTATGTTCTCATTTGTATTTTCTACCTGAGAATAGTAGCCATCCTAGTCTTTGTATCTGTGGTGACACTGCACCATTCCCTCATCTTCTTGGGTATGGTCTTTGACTTGTTGCAGATGTTTTCTGCCAGTTTGATCAATTTGTCAGAGAAATTACGTGTTCTGACACTTGTTTTATCTTCTTCTGACAGACAGGCACTATCAAAATCTCATCTGGAGCCTATGGAATTATTGTAGCAGTTTCAGTTATGTTTTATGCTCCTTTGACATCTGTCTTAGGAATAGCTGATCTATTATATTCGCTCCGATCTAAATCCAGCTGGTCCTCTGCAAATGTTGCTTTCTGGTACCTCTTCATTTTCTTCCCCAATGACTGAATAAATGTTTCTCTCAGACACTCAGTAAGTGAATTCCTCCACAGTTCTTGCACTTTTGCTTGCCTCCTTAATTTTAGGTCAGTGCCATTACAGTTTTCCTTCCAGTTGCAACTCCAAGTCTTGTTTTTAGCACTAAGATGAACAGAAGGAACCATGGAAAACAAGCTATATAATCTTGAATTTCTGAGGTGACATGGAACTTGTAGTACTGACCTATAGGAGTTATCATAAAATAATGGGAAACCTAGGCTGGGAGCTCAGGAAATTAAGCTTGGGGGCAATCAAGAAGAAATTTATGAAAGTTGGAAGACAAGAAGAAGAAATAAAGATCAAACTTTGTATTCTGTTCTGTGGTACTACTCTGCAGAATAGGAACTGTCAGTGAAGAATGGGATTATGAAGACCACATAATAAAGAAAATCAGAATGTCTCCTTCCTGTGCTCTGTGGCCTGCTTGAGGCAGACAATATGTGCGCAGACAATGCCCGTCACCAGAATGGACCCAGGAGGTCTGATGTCCTCGAATTCCCTCACATGTGCCTATACCATAGCCCGGGGGGGAGTTACACATATATTTGACCTTATTCTATAAATCTGGTATCCAACCAAACTGCAAAATTGCCCTCACATTAGTTAAAGCCGTTTGAACTAAGACGACACAATCCCTTCTATACAAAATGGCCAGGAGTCTGAGCTATTTTTCTGATGTGGTTCCCAAAATCACTGCAAGTGCTTTTTGCAGCTATATTCTGGCTAAAGAGCCTAGCTTGTACAGGGGAATGGGGCATCGGGCATCTACCGTGCAGTCTAATATTGAAAAACTGGGCAAGAAGCTTTGCTCTGTTCAACAAAACAAGTGAAACGCTCTGGAATTTTAAAATGAGTGGAACATCTTTGGTAGGGTACAATTGAAGTTTTAACTTTAGTTTCAGAGTAAAATAAATATTGAACTACCATAATTTTAATGGAATAAATAAATATTAAATTTCCCTATAATAAATTCAAGTCACAGAGAGGCAAGATAAATGCTGCTTGTTTTCATAATAATCTCATGTGAAATAGTTTGTACTTTATTTCACCTACCTGAAAGGAAAACTAAAATAACTGATACTCAGTTACTTCTTCATATTCAGTAGTTGAAAATAACTCCTTTTGTTTTTGCAGTAAAACATTTTCTTATTCAAGTGAGCTTCTTAATTGTCACCTCTTTTTCGAGTAGTAAATGGCTTTTCTCAGCATTCTTTCTTTTGCATAATGAAAGGTCTCACACTTTGCAAATGTCCTCAGTGTCCTTCCGTGATCTGCTGGCAAAAGGTGATATTGAAAAGTTTTCTGTTTCCTTCTCAGCTGAAGTGGATTCCACAGCTCTCACAATAGAGCTTGCCTTCTGCCCTGGACAAGTAGTCATCAAATGTGCTGGTAACAGAGAAATGATGCATTATGTGGTACTATGGATACTATGCTGCTTAAGAGAAAGGAATAATGAATTGACATAGTATTTTATATTGTAATAAAAACTCTGTTAAGGGCTGTGAAAACACAGTAAGGAATAATAAGTCTTTTGGAGTCAAGGTCTAGCTTTACAGGAGAAATGTGCAGAATTTTAATAATTTGGCTGTGGATAATGGGTATGACAGACGCTTTATGTAAATTAATGTATTTTACAGGTATAGTGCTAGCACAGTAATTGAACAATGGTGCTTTCCTGTATTTTGGATGCTGAATTTTGTTTACTTAAAGCTAGAGTGTAAGCTGTAAGCAGTCAGAAGAAAATTTGCAATAATTCTTTATAAGGCTGAATCTGATCTGAAAGTGAGCATGGTCAGTATGACTCCTCAGTAGGCTAAGTCAGCCTCAGCTGGGGCTACTGCGGTCTCTCTTGTGTGGCATGAGCATTTATGCCACACATAAATGGTGTGGCATATGAACCATGCAGAGAGCTGACTGATCCAGCTGAAAACCAGTATTTTTTTTTTTCTCATTTCTAGAGGTTAGGGGTTTTTTTTTTTTTTTTTTTTTTTTTTTGCAGACACCAGCTCCAACAATACTGCAGTTGTGTATTGAGGCAGTTCAGCTCCCTGATCTGATGGAAAACTAACCCACCAAAAATAAAAGCTTTCCAACAGATATGGAACTGTGAATAATCTCACCTGGAAGCCACATGTTCAGTAGATCTGACACGAAGGAGAGCTGAGGATTATGTGGCTGATAGTGGTAAAGAAGCAGAACAGCTTCTTTGGGCAGTAGCCTGCAATTATATTTTCTTTTTGTAATATCAAACTCCACCTCCAGTAATCTGTTCCCAGGCCTTTTCATTCTCATTCCCTTGCAGAAAAAAATTATTATGGAAATCAGATGTTGTTCAAGCTTATGGAATGACATGGAAGCCAGTCAAAATGGAAAAAAGTTTGACAGTGATCACTTGATATATTTATAATTGCCATTTTTCAGCTGATAAGCCTTACCAAAGTAACATCCTATTCTATCTGCAAAACAGTAACACTTTAAAAATAATAGTATAATAGTAATATTTAATCATGACCAAGGTAAAGCCATGCAAGTTAGACAAAGATACAATAATTTTACATAACAAATACTATCAGCTTCAGTTCTCCCTCAGTAAAGGCCTTTTCATGTCTTAGCTGAAATTTTTGAAGGGGAGGGAGAACGGTTGTTGATAACGTGGTGATCACTATACTTTTGAATTCAGCTATAATGCTCCAACCTGAAGTAGACACTGCTTGCCTGTATGCCGAGTATGTTGATGACTGAGTTGAAAGACTTCTGGAAAAGTCTCTATATTCTTAATCTAGCCAAACTAATTCTCAGTAGCTGAATTCTGTAGCAGTGATGAGAGAGGCTGCAGTATGGTAATGAAGATAAGATACAGGGGTTTCCAGGAAGAAATTTAGATTTTATTTCCTTGCCCCAGTCACGTAGCTGTGGTCATTTTCAGCCATCACTAATGGCTGCTGTTGCAACCGTTTCCAAAAAGCTGAGCATCCTCCTTTCATAATCATGGATCTGGGCCAGCCTAGCATTTTCTCTTTGGCTTTCAGTTCTGTGCTAAGCATTACAGACTACTATTGTATGAGATCTCTCACATCTGCCTATCAACCAGGCAGTTCCCAGTCCTTAGTCACTTGTTTGGTTTTTTTTTTGTTTTTTTTTTTTTTTTTTTAATTTCCTTATGAACTAGTGTTGTGACTAAATTACTAAGTCTTAATGGCTCATCGTATCTTGCGTAGGCTTCCTGTTTCCAGCCCCCATTTTCTCTTCCACCACCAGAATGTACATACTAGTAGACAAATGCCATCTGGGAATTGTACATCTGCCACAAGTACCACTGCTATTATTTTGTGTGTATTAAGATGCAAGGACTATTACAAATGCTTACTGATCTGCATCAGTTTCAGTTTTAAAAAAATTATGTCTATTTTGATTCTTAAAGCATCCAGCCTTTAGGTCAAAGGCCGTAAGCTCACAGCAGTATTTTATTTTATTGCAGTGGAATGGTTAGATCAACATGGGGGCAAATGGCTGTTTGAGTCACAAACCAATTCCTAGTTATACCTGTGCACCTCCTTAATGGAATTCAAATAAATGATTTTGTTGTGAGAAAGAAGTGTTATTATATGTATTTCTAAATTCTTTTTAAGATGTCAGCATGTAGTCCTGAGGATGTGAAAGAAAGGTAGATGTCAGCCTCCCTGGCTGCTCTAAATTAGTTTGAACCTACTGGAAATGAAGGGTACAGATGGAATAGATTGAAGCAGCAGCTTTGAGTGAATTGAAAGGGCAAGTTTACAGGGTAATCGTGATCTCTATGGGCAGAAAGATACCTAATAGATTGAAATTGTCAGACATTGTGAAGTCCTTGAAAGAACTGCTTAAGCCTTTTTGCTTTCCAATTCTGGCTTATGGTAACTGCCTTCTTTTTAATTAAAATCTTTTTTGTTTCCACATAATGAAAATAAAACATGGAAACATATAATAGTTGAACATGAGACATGAACTATCCTTATATTGGTTGATTTTCTTTTCTTTTAAGATAACAAAATTGCATGAATATATCTGTTTGGAGATTATATTTCTTCACTCTGAAGATGAAGGATAGATTTTTAGAAGCATTTGATTTTAAATTTAAGAACCAAAATGAGGGGAGAGATTTTCATTTGGTCTCACTATTGACATGTGTTTTCTTGAAAGTCCATCCAGAAATGTCACAGAGGGAAGTGGTGAATACTGACTGCATGTGAACCCTCCCACACTCATTGAGGGAGCAGAGCACTAGAAAATCTAGACCCATGACACTTTTGAAAACTTTAGTACAGCTCAGTGCACAGAATCTTGGCGGGAGTTTGAGGATGCTGATGTGGTATTAAGAACTATTAATAATACAACAAAAGTTGATTAAGAGGTCTTTTAAATTTTGTCTTTAATTTGCTTCATTTAGAGAAGGGAGCGATCTCATACTTAACAGGCAATTCTATTTAAGCAGTTCTTTGACTTTAAGCTAAGAAAGAAGGGCAGCCTCTTTTGTTATTTTATTCTGCATTTGTCTCTTCAGGCTGATCTTTAAGAAATGCAGTGAGCTGTTAAGACGTATAAACTACCTTCTGATACAAAATTTAAGTGCCTGAAAATAAGAGGCAAAACCAGATGGTACAATAGGATGCTAGTATATGGAAACCTCAGAATAATTTGAAAATATACTACTGTTTTCATTGTGAATAGCAGCATAATTTTGTTTAAGTCAGGATTTCTGTTCCACTGTATATATTCAATTTCTCTGTGTTATCTTCTGCTGGCAGAATTTCTTTGTCTGACATTTAAAGTCACTATCAGATCAGTCACTAATAAAGTCCACAATTTGCTACTCCCAATGTCCAAAATATAGAACTTAAGATTGCTTTAAAACTATCTTGAACTAGTTTTAGTTATCACATTTTTGCACATTTTTAGATGTTAGAGCCATGTCTGAGTTTTGCTGAAAGACTTGAACTGATGACAACTTTTCTACAACAGTCAGTGTTCTTATTATGAAGCCTTTTCACTTCTGCAGACCCTCACATAAAAATTTTCCCTAAACCTGACAGCATCATATAATCCTAAAATGTACAATGACACTCTGAAGGTTTTGGGGGCTTTCCTGATGTCTTCTGGTGACTTTCTGAAGACAGGTGTGCACTATGTGAGACAGAATCCTAGCTCTACAAATTCAGTCATTGACTTCAGTATGACCAAGGCTTCTTCCTCCCATTATTCTTGAAAAATAAGTTGGAGTGGGCAGAAATAAAGCCAAATATGTGTATTGTGATGATTTTGAAATGTTATTTGATTTTGAAATGTTATATGAATGAAGTTATGTACTCATGCTCTGCTTTAGTTAAGTGGCAAGTCCAGTTCTTCTGCTAGAATGCACTAGCCATTAGTCCACCAGCTTTATGAATTGCAGTGGTTTAAGTCGCTAGGAACATAATGAGATACGAGCCAGCCTTCCTAGCATCATCTACAAAACTGCACTGCTCAACAGGATGCAAGCAGCCAAAGTGAGATGTGTAGAGGTTTGTCTATCAGAGTAGATATTTTTCAAGCTTGTTATGCTGTCTGAGTGAAGCAATGGCTCTATACCATCACCAGCTAGGGCCATTATAATAATGCTCAGATTTTTATATGAATACTAAACAACATCTCTCTACTCACAGCAGTGAATTGTTAGTCTGACAGGTATTAATGTCCATGAACATGTCCTATATTATAAGTTCATGTTACCCCTGTTTCCTGTAAGAAGTTTCTTCCAATAATATTCCTTTTGCTTGTATTTACTGACTCTTGAAAGCCACAGATTCCTTTATATCCTGTACCCCTCAGCTTGGTACCACACTTTTGAGGTATCTAGATGTGAAAAAAAGAAGTTAAAATGAAACACCAGAATACATTTATATCCCTTTAAAGTTCTTAAAGCAAGAGAAATAACACTTAATTATATTGAGTGTCTTACCTGGAAATGGAAGAAAATATCTCCTAATAGTGATATTGACGAGATTACGAAAAAAAGTTCTAGGAAATGGGGTGGAAGGGCTCTCTGCAGCAGGAGTTTAGTATTAAAAGGATGAAACTGGATTAGAGGATTTGAAATTTGATGGGGGAGGTGGGTAGGGAGGGGTGAGGGGAAGCCATATCTATGCCAAATCAGCTCTCCTTTTTCCTGTTTTCCTGGTTTCTATAAGGCAGCATGAAGTGACTAAACATTAGCAAGTCCTGATGTCCTTTCCAAGCAGAATTACATTGATTGGATTATTCTTAAGACCTTCATTGATCATAGAATTTGAACTGCGTTCTCCTTTCCCCAGGATCACACAAATGACTTCTATCTTGCAAGATAGCTTTTTACCATTCCCAAATAAAGCTTTCATGCTGCTTGTGTGCACAGTACAGTCCATATCTGCTTCCTAAAATTAAGTACTTCTTGCAGTGTTTCTCACATGAGAACCCTTACTGAGAAATGTGTTTGTCTTCCCCCTGGAGTTGAGTACAGTCCCCATCTGAGATCACATATGAAATTTTCTCCTCTGAATCCATATCAGCATGGTTGAGCCCTAAAAAAGCACAATTAGTTTTCTTTGACACCATGATGGTCAAGGTTGATTATAGAGAGGAACTATGTCTATGGACAGCCATCTGCATCTGTAAACCACAACTTCTTAGGGGTTTCATATATGAAATTTCCTTCTGGATGCCTCATCCATGGTATTTATACTCTGATCAGTACAGGGAGCCTACTGACTTCAGAGCTTTGCAGACCGAAGAGCTTACGGCAGATGCATAAAAGAGAAATGGTAGGTGGGTTAAAAAAATCAACAATTAATTCATTCCATATTAGTAGCTACTCAGCACAATATCCAGTACTCTATTTTTACAGAAAAGAAGCACAGCCTTTTTGAAACTACTTACGTGAACACCTGCTCATGGTTGGATACAGTAGATTAGAGCATGGAGCTATGTTCCTAGCATCTGACACCCTCTTCAACATCCTCATAGTGCTCATCTATTCTAAATGTCTCACTCTTTCAGGAACATACGAGATAGATCTTGGCATAAAGGAGACTATTTAAGGAAATCAGAAATTAAGTGTTTTAATAAAGAGTAGGTGAGACACTGGGTACTATTAGATTTGGCTATTATTAATTCAAGGAGAGGGGGAAAAGGAGTGTAAAATTAACACAACCTTGGCTGAAGTTTATGGATTTGAGGAAAATGGTGCCTCAGAGGAGTAGTAGGACTCAGGTTTGATTAAACTGGGATTTCAGAAATTCTCTGCACTGAATGAAATAAAAAGGCATTCAATCTAATTAGATAGTGTTGTGGAAGGATAGGAGGAAGAGGGATATTTCTGACTCTTTGGCTTTTTATATAACATTTAATCCATAGGATGTTTTTGTAACTATTTTTGTAGATTTTTTTTTTTTTCTTCTCAAGGGAATTTGGCCTCAAATTCTAACCTTTTGATAACTTTGCTTAGGAAAACTTGAGGAGAAAACTATCTAATGGTCTATTAAAATACACAGACTTTCTGGAGGCCTGTTCTGTATTTTTTTTTTGTGGTGAATGCTCATATTTTTGTCAAATACCTTGCTTCTATTTTGATGAAGAAAAGATACACAGGAGGAAATGCAGCTGTGGATTTTTTTTTTTGAGAGATTTTCTTTGTGCTACCTACTCTCTTTTATGCTAGAAGATGCTTACACAACATCTAGAATACTGGCCAGCTGAAGCCAATAGGAGTCACCTCTTTTATATACTAATGCTGTATTTCTTGGTTACTGTGATGCTAAAAGGAAACATATCTTTTAATGGAACTATTTTGGGATTATGCCAATGCAAAAGAGAGGAGATTTAATTTAAAAAATATTATAATTCAGTGGAATAGTACTTTACTCTTACATGGTGGTTTTGATCAGGTGATTTCAAACCACTTTACAAAGGAATTTTACATCATATTTTGTCCAAAAGAAGGCAGAAATCTGGGAGTAGAGTACAAATTTTCTAGAATCCTACTCCCTTTTTTTCTCTGAGTTAAACTGCTTTCTTGCAGTTTTGATTTCTGCAATATGTGTCTAGTTTAAAGACTATTAATTCTTATATACTTTTGAGGAGGTAATTGGTACTTGTTCTGCAGTTGTCTATTATGGCATGGGTATAGGAAGATGTGAAGCTATGTTTAAAATCAAATTTCCTTATCTTTTTTTTTTTTTTTTTTTTTTTAT
>WHYT01017566.1:387547-407378 GCA_009806455.1 Tetrax tetrax
TATTTTTTTTTTTTTTTTTTTTGTCTACATCACCTTAATTTAAGGGTTAATAGAGAAATTTGAGATAGCTGACGTAATGCTTGTTTAAACATACTGTAGACATAATTTTACAAATGCCAGATATATTTTTTGGAAAATCTCTACTAAATTGTGACTTTCTTCAAGGAAAAAATGTAACAGAAAGGTATTGTAATTATGGGGTTTGAAGTGGAATTAACTCTTGACCCTTTGGAGAAGAGAAAATGCTTAGAGAGTGGTATAGGTTGCTTTTGATGGAGTGACTCCAGACTTTCCATTTTTTCCTTTACAGAAGCTTATCAGGCTTCAAAATTCACGCTGAATTCCATGATAAACAGGCTTAAGCCAGAGAAATATTGTTCCCAGGCGTATAGTTTGGGAGCTGACCCCCTCACATTGCAGAACAATTTCTAATGCTGATGTCCTTCGACATTTTGGTGTAAATCTATGTTCATGTAATTCCTGATTCCTGAAAGGCTGAGAAGCCAAATAGGTGTTTTTACTGTCAAATTTCTTTTTGTTTGGACAACTTGGCAATCAGTGGAAATGTCAACTAAGGTGCTGTGCACGTTTTAGTTAAAGCCGTTAGGGAAAGCTTTCTTCATTTGAACATTGCTTAAACAAGCAAACTTGTTGTGACATAATATGTCGCAAGATTAAACAAGTGTGACTTATGTGTTTTCTTTTTCAGTCTTTTATATCTAATATTCTTAAATTAGGAGAATTTCAGATCTGCAACTCACTACAAAGACAAAGATCAAAACAGAGTTTGATTTATGATGGTTTCAGCTTGTGTTAAAGCTTATTTGCTAGTCTTATGTTTGCTGTCGTTACATTGTTGTCTACTACCTTTGGTTGCTGTTTTTCCTGAGCTGAGTGGTTGAAAAACACGTTACAACTGCTTGTACTTCATTGGTTTGGTGTCTAGGAAATTTTTGAAGGAAGAGGAGCCCTGTGTTTCCAGACTAAAATAGTTTATGTGCTCTGCAACAAAAGAGCATCAGTAAGAGGACGAACAGATTTTGAAACATAAGCTCCACGCTTGAGGAACTGCTAGAACGGAGAATGTGCTGCAGATGCTGGAAAAAAAAAAACAAAACACAGATGTGAGAAGAAAATTGGCACAGCTTGGGTAGACTGGGTCCTGCTCCAGATGCCATTCAATCACTTTGTTATTTACATTGCAGCACTTGGGTCCAAATTTGTCCTACTCTTAGGACACTTACCATTCTTTTTGCTGCTGAAGAGCCTGAGTAAAATTCATTAAGTATGGATTGTAAGTTTTATTTTCAAAATTGTGAAGGTTTACTTGAAAGAATAGAAGTTGTGTTTTGGATTGCTTCCTGTTTTATTCATGACTGGCCTGTATGTACCAAGAATTAAAACAATGAAATAATTGTTACACCATTTAAAAGCCTTATGATTAATATGGAAACAAGATTTGCTTCTTTTCCAAAATGTAAAGCTACCAATTGTTTGTTTCTTTTACTATACTTGATTCTGTCATGTCTAAATAACAGTTTAATTACGTATCCAATAAAAAAAAAAGGCAGCAAAACCTTTTTTTACTAAATATACTGTATTAGTAAAAGAAGCATCTGTATCCCCGTATTAATAACAGCACATCCACTACCTTTAAAATTCAATCACTGTAGTGTTTTATGCTGAGGAATTGGCTGTAGCAATTTGTATAATGGATAAAACAATTGTTATTGAGTAGTGCTAAATAACTGTATTTTATTGGTTCATAAAAAAAACTTGGAGGATAATATCTTTGTTTCGTGAAACAGATGTTTAATTCTGAGCCTGGGCAACTGGGTCTTCTGTATGTGAAGAAAAGAAATATAGATATTGTGGATTACAGTTGACTGTATTTGTATAGGACAGATGTTTTCAATTGGCCTTTCCCAAGCTTTTGGTGTTCTGCCTCTCTGAACGGTAAGTTTTACTTGACTCTCATTTGCAGGTGGCATGAGACCATTCTGTGCTTCATGTTTCTCAGGTAGAACAAAATATTCCAAGTTTACTGTGAAGTTACAGACCGCTCACATATGAGTAAAAGACATTTTCTAGCATTTATGCTTCAGATTCTAATGTAAATGAGGGGACAAAGGGAAAGAACCATTAAAAAATAAATTCTGCGTAAGCTTTTTTTTACCTAAATCCCAAAATTGAATGCTGTCCAGGTTTAATGTTCAAATCTGTGTCACAGTCTGCTTTCACCCCTTGAATGCACCAGGGCATTCTGCAGGCATTTAATGAACCAGAAGCTTCTGAAGTTTCATTAACAAGATACAAATTGTGTTTTAGCCCATGTCATCGTCTTCTACTGATTAAAACACAACAAACCTTGTATAAAAATAAGATGCTCTGTGTGTGTAGGTAGCACTTGTGGAGCTTAATTTTCATCTGATTTTCAAGAACCCTGACTAAATTCAGCTACTTGTTACCTTGATGTAAAGGCAGAGCAGTTTCTGTTGAATTACTATGGATTTACTTTGCTTCAACAGGAAACAGAATTTATCCTCTTTGATTTTAACAGGAGGAGAAACTTTCTAATTAGAGTAACTTCTGCTTTCACAGCACATATTTTTGATACATGTGCTTTCCATGGTTTTATTTTCCAATGTGGTGAGCCTTTCTAGGGTCTTTTCTTTAAAAGCTGGCATCTGTTTTATTTCCAACTTCAAAAATTACCTTAAACTTTGTATTTGAATTCCTTATTTTATGTTTTCACCTTTTTGATGTATCAAAAAAAAATTTGGGGGAAAATATCTTTGTTAAGCTAATTTTATTTATCACTCATTAAAAATATGTTCTATCACTCATAAAAATTATATGAAATAACTAACAATACCAGATAACAAGTAGTTTAAAATACGGACAGCTTATAACAAAAATCAATTTTCTCCAATTACAATAAGAGCTGCCTATTGTTTATTTAACAAAAAGTTAAGTTCTGTTGCCCCCATTAAATTGAACAAGTACTGAGAAAATAACGTGTCCGAAGAATGGAAAATTTGCAAAATCTTCTATAAATAAACAGTCCTATATGATTATTTCCTAAAAGTATACTTGAGATGTCTTCAGAAGATGCTTTAGAAAAACTTGTTCCAATGATACTAAACCAATGACTTCAGTAAATTCTTAATTGAGTCTAAGGAGATTTTTCTTTCTCAAAGAAGAATTGAAAAAATTCTTGAAGGGCTCATTTGTGATCATTTCTCACCATTTCTGATCACTTCTCACCATTACAATTAACTGATGAAATAAATACATCACTCTGTGTCAGTTTATACCAGTTCAGAATGTGATTCTTGATTCTGGAGAGCCTATTCATACTTAATTCGAAGTTGAAAAAAAAAAAAAAAAAAAAAAAAAAAAAAAAAAAAAAAAATCCAATTAATTTCAGTGTTTCTGCTCAGGTGAGTAAAAGAGAAAGCCAGCCTGACTTTAGCATGTTTCTTATTCTGTTCAGCCAGTGTTTCAGTTAGAGTATTTTGTGTGTGTAAATGGTAAAGAAATAAAATACATTGGATATAATTGTAAAGAAATTTTTTTCTACTGTTCACTCATCTGCCCTGCAAGCTGACACAATGTTCAAAGATTTTTCTTTTGTGTGATTTCTTTATTCTTTAGAGAAGCTGAAATAAATTTAGATGAATTTATTAATGGTTCCTTTAATTAGTTTGTTAATGGCTATATTTACAAGACTGGATAAGTTTTATTACCTGCTGGTTAGAGTATAATGATTATTGATCTCTATACACTGTATTAGGAAAAAATAGAGATTTACTGCGAACAAAAGAAGCTTTTGAAGATGATAACTCATTCAGGTTTTTGGAAGGTGTTTGTCTAATTCTTATGAGTTATTAGTACTAATGGGAGTCATGTACAGTGGGAGGCAAAATGAGCTATTAACCTACATAGCAAGTTGTAGACTATTGTAAATCCTTCCCGTCTGTGTTATGATGGGATCCATTTGTGTGACAAGCAGGATGAAGATAAAGTAGTCATGTATCTTTCAGACACTGAAAGATGACTGAGAGAGAGAATAGAGCAGGGCCTCTGCAGTGATGAAAATTCTGCCCTTCCCCTTCGTGTTGGCTGGGGAGCGCTGGGCGAGGGTTTGCTGAGAGGCAATGTTAATCTGAACCTGAAAGACAGGACGAGTTGTGCAAGGGCACATGGGCAGGGGGATGTAAAAGTGTGTTACTTAGTCACATTGAATTTGGTGATTAAATGATCTAATACATCTTCAGGCGAACTGGGGATAGTTTCTAGTTGCTCTAAGAATATGAGAATTTCAATATGCATATAAGCTACTTTTATGATGAAGTTTGTACTCTAATGAAACAGCCTCAAATAGGGAAATAGTGAATTCTGCAATACTTCTCATTGCCCTCTTATGTTTTGAAATACCTAGAAAGTGGTCTCAGAATAAAGTCCCTTTTTTCATATAGACCAGAACCAGTTGAACATTTACTGTTGGTGCCACTATTTTAAAATCAGTTTCAGCAGTGTTCTCTCTCTCTCTTTTTTTTTTTTTTTTCTCCATGAAATAAAATTAACTTTACAGGGTGCTGGGAATTTTCCCTAACTTCTATGAATTCTGTCTGTTACAGCACACATACATAGCCTTGAGACCATTACCAAGTCCTATGTGTTTATGGTTGCCTAGCTGTCCTGTTGACAGGACTGCTTCAAATCAGTATGTGACTGGATTTTCTGGCAACAGCCTGTTGGAAACTGAGTACCAGGGAAAGCCTTCTGTAGTATAAATCTGTGGAGTAACTTAAATAGTCTAAGAAATGGTATTCAAAAGCCACGTTGAGACTCTGGAATTTGAAATTAATTTTTAATTTTAAGAAGAAAAAAAAATACCCCAAGCCAAACCAGGCATCATGCTTTAAAACTAGTATTCTCTTTACTATTAGCCCTTGTAATTTTGTTTTGTTTTATATTCACTTTTCCATCATGTGTTTGTATATGTAATAAGTCACAAGGGATGACTAACAGCATATTCTTAATAATTTGAGATTTGAACTGCTTAGTACAGCCAGCTGGCTGCCTAAGGCCAACTAGAGAGAGGATGGTGTACAGCAGTGATACTTTACTATCCCAGAATGACAACACAGGACATCATTGCAAACACACACATTACCTGTATGATTAGTACAGTATTTAGTGCCTGACTATACGTCATACTTTGTGCTATGTGTTCCTGTTGCTTCATACAGTAATAACTCTGTAATTCTGAGAATGCAAGTTATGGTAGACAGGGGAAAGGGAATATGTATCTTTGTTTATAGAATTAGTGTCCAAATGCTCTTCAGGAGATGAAGAAACAACCTTCCCCAAAGACATTTGAGTGATCTGTTGTAGTTTTTAGAGTACGCAATACTCTGTAAGGAGTGAAAGACCAGTTTGACTATCTACTTTGTACCTTCTGAAAATGCAGTTTTCCCCTAAAATGCTTCTTGTAACTTTCTTATATGATAAACCTTCATTAGTTGCATTTCATTCTCAAGCACAAGATAAATGTAAAATCCTAGCAGAGTCCATCTGTACTTCTGGCAAGTGAGTGTCACTGTATTGATCACGTAGTCCAAGAACAATGAGAAATTGAGCTTAGGACTCTGATTAATACATAACACATCTTTTTCTCTTCACTAGATTAGCATAATCATTACTGTCTTGGGAGTGTGTTTTCACTCAGAGTATCCTTCTGTAGCATTTAAGGAATTAATTACACACAGTAAAGAGATAATTTTTTGCTAAGAATTTTGTAAGTTTGGTTGTTAAGGGGGCTCTCTCCCACTGACTCTTCATTAAAGCTTGACCAAGTGGCAGGAGTAAATTTATGGGTCTGTGATCTAATCTCTGAAGAATGGTAAATGATAATCTTTCTCATTCAGATATGGATTCCAACTGCTTAATGTGCAGGGGATGTGAGCAGGGCCAAAGAAAACAATCAGACTCTGTCCTGGGTTCTGAAAGCCCTGGGCTGTGAAGATTTGCTTCTGTTTTTGTTGAAGATTTGCTATGGACTTCAGTGGGAGCAGGATTAAGCTTTGACAAAATAACACCTTGATCCAAGCGAGTAATAAATTGCAAATGTAACATGATGGGACAAAAGACATTACAGGAACATCAGAACAAGAGGAAATAGCCTCAAATTGCATCAGGGGAGGTTTAGAATGGAAATTAGGAAAAAAATTATTCACCAAGAAGGTTGTCAAGCATTGGACTGACTGCCCAGGGAAGCGGTTGAGTCACCATCCCTGGAGATATTTAAATGACATGTAGACATGGCACTTAGGGACATGGTTTAGTAGTGGACTTGGCAGCATTGTGTTTACAGTTGGACTTGATGATCTCAAGGTTTTTTTCCAACCTTCATGATTCTATGATCAGAAGACCAAGGATGACCATCAGAGATAGTCTATGGCAAAAATGGAAACCTGACTGTTACTGATACCTTTTGACCTTCTTCAGAACTTAGTCTTCACTTTGTATATGCCAGAGCATGGCATAATTTATGCAGAATATAATGTTACCCAGTCTCTCCAAAAGAAATGCAGTATTAATGACAAGGTCTGTCTCTGGGAAGAAAGTTGTGCTTACAAAGCTCAAGAGAAAGTTAATGGACTCTCACTATAGAGCGAAATAAGTGTACAAGAGGAAAAAGAGCCATATAAAATATATACCTTTTTTTAAATAAAACTCTGCATTTAAATTTTCCCACTGTATTTTATGCTGTGCCATACCTAGTTATTTTGCTCTGTGCAAGCGTGTCTGGGCAAAGGTACGTAGAAGGGAAGGAGGGAGAGGATAAATGTGGCTGGGATGTGAAGGTTATTTTATTATTTTGAAAATAACTTCAATAGATACAGCTTGCTTCATGACAGCTGTGCTATCCTTACTTAATTCCAAATTTAAACTTAAATTTCCTTAACATGGCCTTCCTCATTTATATATCTTTAGGGAAAGGAAATAACTTCAGTGTTGTGTTTGCTTTCCAGTGTTTCACAAATCTTTATTGTAGGAAGAAGAATTGCACAGACAAGAGATGTTCTGACATCCTGCTGTTGAAGGATGCCAGAAGAAACTGGAGGCTACTCAGCGTAAGGAGAGGTGGCATCATCTCTCCATGTATGATTATCTGCAGAAAGAAATATTGTGGAGTTTATTTGATGGTAGTTACAGTTTTCTGTATCTACTATGTCTACTGCACTGGAAGGATTCTGATGAGTGAGTGAAGATGTCCTGGAATTATACTGAGAATGAAGGAAATTTTCTAGTTACCTTTTGCTCCTCATGCAAAAATTTGTGAGACATCCCAGACATAACAGCATAAGCCACCTTAACTTTTTTAATACAATAAAAAGAGCCTGAGGAGGAATGTGTTGAGCCATACCTAGAGAATTATGTAAGATATAAGTCAATAACTATGTGTTTGTGCAGTGACATCCTTGTCTCAGTAGTGACAAATACTTTCAGAATACAAATAGCAGCATTAGAGAGATGGACCCAAAGATGAAGAAGAGAATACATTTTAGTTCATGGCTCTGTGAGGAAAGGAACACAGCTAGTCATGGCCGCTCACCCTCTCATGGAGTCCTCATCACCATTTGCAAGCAAAGAGGACTGACCTTATGCACTGCACAAAACCTTGAAGGTATAAAGCTTTTTAAAAGCATGTCATTATAAGTTAGAAAGTATGTTTGTTAAGAGAGGGAGAAATAATTATGTTTTTCATTTGTAGGCCTTGAAACAGTGGGAATGGTAGTGTGGTAGACTTCGGGGCTTGCACAGCTTTTTAGATAACCCTGTGGTAGTTTTTCTTCCATCCTAAACTGCCTTAACGTATCACTCATGCAATATTTTCACTGCAGTCAAGATACATGATTATTAATCTACATGCTCTAAAACTGTGAGCAGAAGCTTTCATTTGTGCAGTCTGTCTTCAGGGCACAGTTAATTTCACTTAGAATAAATTATCATACATTGATCATTAGTTAGGAAGTTATGAACATTAATATAAACAAATACTTGGCACTTTTCTTCATGACAATTACCATTTAATCATGTAGGGGATGTGGCAAGCACTTTTACATATGTTATTCTTAATAGATGTGTTGTCTGTTTCCACATACGTGTGTTTAAGTGTGGAGAAACTTGCCAGTGATTCTTTTCTGGTACCTCCGGATCTATTAGGAAGAGTATTCTGAGACAAAAAACACAGCCCAAAACACATAAGAAAAAGTATTCATAATGTAAATAGAAGATGACACTCCTTTCACTGGTCTGTATGGGATACTTCAGTCTTCACTGTTAACTGCTAGGTATGTTGTTTGGTTTTTTTGCCGGATTTGTGATACACTGAAGCTACAAATAGAGGCATGACTGCAGCACAGATAGATAACCTGAATTGGCTTTCATCTAAGTGATGTAGGCACCAATCGCTATGAAGCTTCAGCCATTGGAAGGCTGCTGCAGAATATGCTGAAGCCATTAGTTCATGAGTTTACTGCTTCTGGCAGAGAAGGGTATTAGTGAGATGAAGAGAGCACTTCTCCAAACCACATCTATCTCATGTTTATCTTTGATTTCCCTGTGAGTTACTGGAGAATGCCTCCCTCCTCCCATTCATTGTATTTCCATTTGGGGAAGATTTTTCTCCAGATTTTTCTTCCTTGAAGGCCCTCTGAAGAGAGGTGGTTTATCTAAATGTATATTTCCTCTTCTGTGCAATATTATTTGTGTTGTGGTATCTGCAGAGCAGATTCACGTCTCTCTACAGTCTGTCCATCTGTGTATCATGCCTATTTCCTTCTTAAACAGAAAATCCCCTCTAACAGCTGTGATCATTCATGCATGAGCACAGTATTTCTTCCCATTTTACCAAAAGGCTATAATGAGTCCCCTACTGTCAAAGCCTGGAAAATTTTATGCAGTAATACTGATAGGTAAGACTAAAAGTATGGTTGTATTCTGCATTTGAAGGATTGCTATGGTAGAATAATCAGTCTCATGGTACTTGGTGCTTTTGAGAAGTTACGGATTTAGCTATGAATCCCACTTTCATTTATAAAAAAACTTCACATTTCTGTGGCTGTAGAGGAAAATCTGAACATATTTGAGTCTTTAAGGTTTATATCTAAAGACAAATAAAAAGGAATCCTTAATATTTCTGTGCAAGTTATTGCAATTCCTTCTTTCTGAGATAGAAGAGAAATAGACTGAGACTATAGTTACAAGACATATTAACTCTAAGCCTCTAAATGCAGACTGAAATATTAGAGCTGCAATTGCTTTGTTTGTGGGGGTTTTTTTTCTGTGATGTTTTGAATGGAAGGAGAAATTCAAGAAGGGCAATGAAAATCTATGTTGTCAGATTGACTCCTTGTTATTTATTTTTCTGCAAAGTTTGTGGAACAACAATCTATTATAATGCCTTCAGCATCCGCAAATAAGGAGTGTTATAAGAATGCAAAGTCAGATTATATTGTTTAGTTATTGACTTTATTTCTGGTCTTTGTAGACAAGGAACAATGTGAAAGATATCTGCAAACTTGAAATGACAGGTAGTACAGATATTTACTCCAAGTATGTGTTTACTTCTCAGGCTCACTAATCTAATAGAGTTCCCCTGTTTTTGTAGAATGCTCTGCTGCTGGTAAAGTCAACAAAATCTCTGGTGCTATGCCGGGCACTTGAGCCTAATAGCTTACCTTCTGCTGCTTCCTTGAATTGGATCTTTATCTGCATTTAGGTCATTCTTATAACACTGATGCACATAAGAATAAAAGCTGCGTGACCCCCAAGTAAGCTATGGGAGAATCAAGAAGACCTATAAATCACATCTTGCATATAGGTCTTGCATAAACACGGGTATCTCCTTCTCTTCCTCCATGAATTTTCAGTGAGAGGTCAGTCTGTCTCTAAAAAACCAAGCAATGTAATACAAAAATACGATTGTATAGATGCATTTTACACACAGCCTACAAGTGTGTGTGTTTCAGTTGCCCAGCTTCACTGACTGAAGCTTTTACTTCAGGCTCATTTCTTAATTTCAGTAGTATTTTTGAGCCATTCTAACAATGCAAAAGCATATTATGACAAAATTGGGGAAAAAATTATTCTCTTGGCATTACTCTCCTCTGAGGTTATGAAAGAAAGATAAACCCGGAGTTTTCTTCAGTTCCAGTTTTTCCCTCCCGAAAAAAGAATGGCTGAGCCAGAGCTAATGGATGGCTGATTAGAGAAGAGCTGTACAACATTTTTGTAAAGAACATATTTTCCTTTTGAGTACCTTTGTCTGGAAAGACATCTTTCTCCATAGTGAGGCATAGAAGTGATCTCTAAGATGGAAAAGCAATTCCAGTGCCTGCCACATTTTTTCTTATTTAATGTCAAGTATTGAGGCAACTTACCTAGTCTCCTTCAAAGCATGTTATTATAATGCACAGTTACTATGGAGTAAACCTCACCACAAATCTGTATTCTCCTTTGCAAGATTATAAGGCTCAGTTAAAAAACTCAGAAGAAGTATATAAAAGCCCAACACAAATATTAATTGTGCCATTTATTTCCTTTGATATATGCCTTTGAATACTGCAAAAGTACTTTTTTTTTTTTTTTTTTTTTTTTTTTTTTTTTTTTTTAAATACGCTTGATAACTTAGAAATTATCCTACATGCTTAATTGCAGCATGATTAGCATTTTGGAAGAAAATAGGGGAGATGTAAATTCATTATATTAAGTTTGTTTTAAAATGTTTCACCTTAGTCATCAAGATTGAGTTCTTGAATATCCACCTGTATGCTGTTAGAAGTTACAAAAAGGGGAAAAGTAGAAACACAGAAACTTGCTTGTATGAACGGATTTGCTTATATGAATGAGCGTGTGAAGTTGTGCCTAGAAAAAGGGTAGGGTGGGGGGTGTTGTTTAAATTTCTGTTTCTCACTATCTAAATCTATTTTAATTGCTAATAAATTATTTTTCCCCAAGTCAAGTCTGTTTTTCTGGTGATGGTAATGATTAAGTGACCTCCCTGCCCTTACCTCAACCCACGAGCTTTTTGATCTTGTTTCCTCCCCCATCCTGGTGAGGAGGGGGAGCGAGAGAATGGCTGGGTGGGTGTCTGGCAGCTGGCCACAGTCAACCCATCACAGTCCTCCATATGTGTTTTTTTATCTTGTGGAGGATAACCATTATCCTCAAAGCTGTGAGTAGTCTGAGATTTCATCTTCACCAAAGTATTTGCTGATGTTAAGGTCCTGAGCTAGTTTTCTAGCATACTTGCCCTTGAGTAAACTCACTGGGATTCTGGTAAAATAGCAAGACTGTTGTAAAATAGCAAGACTGTTGTATCTAAGCTTCTGCTCTGCTGGGTAAATATTAATTATTAGCAATATGTATTTAATACTGTTAATTTATGCTGTGCTTTGCAAACATAGATAAGGCATGCTCTCTAACATTGGGAAGTTGCTGTTGAAATGAACCATTTACCAAATGACTGCGAAAGGGTATAGGAGTATTAAGGAAAAGAAATGGGAGATTTTGAGGAGGAATTGGAAGAGTGGGAGTTCTGGCTAAGTCTGTCATCCCGGATTGGTGTATGAGATCTGTAAACAGCAGAATTGGCCCTCTCCATTCTCAGCATGTCTGGAAAGTTACACAAGATTTTTTTTTGAGAAAAATTATGAAGAAATTATGGGAGTGCAAAAGGGCTTTGGTGCATCTGAGTATTGGAGACAATCAGGCTAATTTGTTCTTTAACTGCTTACTTAATCTTTAATTTCAGCCTGTGAAAATAATTGCCTGAGGGTTAAGGAAGAGCACTTTAGGTATTTACTTTTTGGTGTTGCTATCTATGTGAGTATACAGGCAGCTGAAGAATCGTTTTGCTGTATGTTTTTGCCATACTTTTTGGAGGCTATGCCTTGGGTTTCCAGATTGTTTCCATTCAATTTCTTAAATGTTGCAACATTTAAGCTTTAAGTGCTACAAATAACTGCAAAATTATCTTCCTTTATCAAGAGGGAGAAGAAAAGGTTCTTTTCATTTACATGCATATTTTTCATTCACTTTTTGATATATCTTTTGTACTCTGGATTTCTGGAGCACGTCCTCTACGCATAGTGTTTACTGTCATGTCTATACTGAGGCTGAAATTAAGGGGTGTTTGGTTTTTTGTTTTTTTGTTTGTTTGTTTGTTTTTTTTTTAAACAGCCTTGTCTACAGTAGGTCCTGCAGACAGATGAAGCTAATTTGATTGTCTTGCTGTGGACTCTCTCAAATAGTATACTGAAATCTAAAGATATGAATGTGATATATATCACAAGTGTAAAATATCCAGCCATGAATGGAAAAATGAAAATCTGTTATGAAACAGAGATACTAAATATTTTTTAAATGTAATCTATGGCAAGGAGGTGAAAGCTAATATAAAAGCACTTTCCCAGACACGTCTATGGAAAACCTTTCTATCACCTAGGCTTACCTCCAGAGCAAATGGATTAATGGTCACAGAATACTTTCTTTTGAAGTCTGTGTCATAAAAGTCAAGCAAGATTTGACCCTTATACTAGACAGAGATCCAGTATAAGCCACAGAAATTGCTGCACTCTATATCTGGTTTAGAAGACAGTTGCCTGCTTTGCTTCCGTATTTTAAAACTGGATCTAATAGTTCATTGTTTCAAAGAGCTAACTGGTACTGCAAAATTCTTTCAAATGCTTAATGTTTAAGTACTGTAATCGTGCAAAGTAACACTGTTGTACTGGATCTTCTTTATGTTCTTTACTTGCTCAAGTAAAGAACTTGAATCTGCTTGCTCAAGACTTTGAGTTTTCTTGTTAATAGTTCTGAGTCAGATGAAGTATGGAAGAAATACTAGATATGATCCTTAAAATCATTGGAGAACTGAATATTATTGACAAGCTGACTTTCCAAAGGCTTTGGATGACTTTCGAAAGGCTTGGGACTACAACGTTTTCCATACCTGAAATAGTAATTTTCTTTCTACTGTATATTAACAGCCGCATAGTAGCTTCTTTATTCTTTGCTAAGTGATAAAATGACTTGGACATTTTAATAATGTCTGGCAAATTATTTTCATTTCCTCTTTTATATGATTAATAATAGTCTAGATAAGCATGTAGATATAGTGCCTCTCTATTCACTATGTGGGTTCATGGATATATAATGTAATATGCAGCTAGGATGGATATAGAAAATAATAAGCAAGCAGTATAATGTGTTATAGTCAAAAACTCTAATCTGAGCACTTTAAAAATCTTTAAATGAAAGATTCTGTGTTTTAATGTTAAATCAGTTTTGAATTTTATAGCTTCAGTTAATCACAATTGAAACTTGATGTCCAAGCTAAAAGAGTGAAAGTCTTTTGAATTAAATATTTTGCTGACTTTCTAAGCATTTTTCCTTGTCCAGCCAGTGAATTGCCTATATGCACCTTGTTCACAGTAAGTATGCTTCTCACTTGGGGGAGAGTGCGTTACAAACCAACAAACTGCTGTTGTCTTTAGATTAGCTTTATGTTTCAAATTGATTTGGCTGAAGACACCATATTATAGGGGTTTAAGAATTATTCAGGATATTTCCAAAGATGCAGTCAGCAAATTCCAGTGCTAGTAAATAGGGCACTTCCATATTAAATGAATAGGTAGTTTATTAAATTCCTTAAACTCTGAGAATTGTATTGGAAAGAACTACTAGAGAGTCATTCAGAAGGAGCAGGAGTAGCTAAAAAATAGATTGCTTTGAAAGGATCATAAAAGATATCTTCGGTTGTCTTTTTCTTGAGGAAGTGGAACAGATGAGACTTAAACAATTCTGAGATAATTTTGCATCATGGACCATAGCTGACAATAGAAAACTCTAATGTTACTGCCAACTGCATGCTTTTCCTGGCTTTTGACAATCGTAATTTATAGACTGCAGTTGTGTGGCTTGCGTAATGTGTTATATAATTGTATCATAGATTATGTGGTACTAGCTAGAATTGGTAATAATGAAGTTCAATTTTGGATATTATATAGCTGTTAATATGAGTTCTGTATTGGTTTCATTCCAATACAGGAGGCATTTCCTGTATTCCCAACTGCAGAGTTTCAAAAATGTTATCACCAATAATAATTATATTTACTTTTGCAATCACAACAAATCAATATATGTTAGACCATTAGAATATTTCTAAGGAAAAATGCTTAATGTTCCTAAGGAAACTGTGAAAAGCAATTTTAGCCTGATCCTTCAGGTGTAAGAATTTTGCAGTTAGTTGGAAGACTCCTAGGGAATCTAATTCAATATTTTTTGTGTGTTTTGACTCAGGAATGACATTTAAGTCCCAGTGACTTGTTGTCGTAGGAGCTTGTTCCATCTGGACCATGGAAAGTGTCTTTGTGGTTTTCAGAAGTAAGCAAGTTGGGAAGGTGAATGTCTCCGTGTCACATGATTGTGCTACAGAGCATATAAGTGGTTGATCAGAGAATGATGAGACAAAAAGATGTCTTGTCATTAGAGTCTAATGAAAGATTAAACTTGCAACTTAATTCTCTTTCTGCTTCAGTTGAAATAAACTTTGTTCTAAGATAACTGGAGATGCTGGCTTGAATGAGCAACAAATTGGTCTCTTCCTGAAATTCTGGGAGGACTGCTGAAATAATGTACTTAGAACAACGTGTTAAGTAAACTGTATTTTAGCAGTTCTGCAGTACCCAAGAAAACTACCTGCTCTCAGCTTGATGTGGTTACTTCTACTGGGTTGTAGATAAACTTCATTAAGATTTTTAATGACTTTGTTATCTTTTAAAGGGTCTTCATTAGAAGCACAAAGCTTCTTTTATCCAGTTGGTGATTTCACAGCTGTAGCTTGGAGGAAACCTGGTGTAGGAGAATGAGTGTAAGTCTTTTGAGACAGGAGCCTTGGGCTTACAATGTGTTGCAAACTGCTTGCTTGACCAAGGGGAACTGAATTTTTTGCTCAGTCAGTTCAGGTCACTAGTGGAAATTTTGTTTGCTTTAAATATCCGCTAGCAGAGCTGTAATGTATTTATTCAAGTTTGTGTAGTACTCAATACTTCAATACAAAATGTAGCTTGCTTTATGGCTGTACTGATTTGTCTTGAGAATTTTCTTGAAAAACTGTACAATAGTTTTTCCTTATAGCCTCAATTCAGCATGAAATTATTTTCGGTAGTAGTAATGGAATTAGGACTGATTTGGATGTCTGGATTTTGACATTTTGATTCATTCTTGCTCCTGCCCCTGCTCCTGTTTTTCCTAACGACAACAGAATCTGTTCCACTTAACAGGATTTTTCTTATTGCATGAGTTAAACTTATTTGTGTAATTGTGGCTGATGGTCTTCCAGTAGATCGGAGGTATTCCAGCAAGGGGTTTTTGGATGCTCTCCCTGCTTTCTCTGATGCCTGCATCTCATTTTGCTTTTTTCATAATTGTTTGTCATACCGTACCATAGTGATAAAAATGGGGATCTCTGCCTCCGTATGGGCAACAAGAACAGCTCACAAAATGCTCCCTCACTAGCTTGTGAGCCGTTGCTTTCCAGTGCTGGTCTCTAAGCACAGCATTACTAATATCTCCCCAGTCTTTATTAATCATAGGTCTGCCCAAATCCAAGATTTAAAATACAACTTGGTAAATATCAATGCTTTATTTTTATTCTTAACTGTTCCAAAGGCCAGACTGAGTTCAAACTGCCTGCATGCAGTTTTCCAGTGTGCAAAGCTGCAAACTGTACCAAGTAATCCCAGTGCAGTATCGGCTCACAAACAATTTTCTAAAGCATCTTTAATGTACAGTGTTACTGTACCCAGATGTGTAGGAGAGCAGTATTAATGCAGGCATGATAGTTCTGAGTGTTCATATGAGTCCTCAAGGAATAATAAATGGCTTGAAATAACAACCAACAAATTCTCCAGATGCTTTTTATCCATGTGTCGGCAACTGCGTTGATTCCAGATCAATGCAGGGTATTAAGACATTTATATGATTGAGCTAAAAAGCTGCCAGGTTGTACAAGCATCAGGCTTGTAAAAAATAGGAGAGCTGAATAATGCCAACTGTATTTTATTCACAAACTGCAGGAATGGAACTTCTCGATAGCATAACAGATAGTGTCAGTTGAGGTATATGTAAGTCACTTGATTACCTGATCCAAATATTTGAATATGTAGCTAGTATAAAATGAGACTCCTGGCAGTAAGGCACAATTCATTCCTTAGACAACAGCAATACAAAGCCTTTATTTCAGATGCAATCCCAATAGAGCTCAAAGTATGCCTGTCATAACAATTACTGGTTTTGACTCTCTTATTTCTGGATCAGCATAGCTATATGATTCGTATTGTTGCCACAACTTGGCACCATGGAGCTTGTCTGTCAAGTCATGAATGTATAGAGTACTTCTGTGACAATTAGTTGTTGTCTTGGCTTGTAACGTGGAACAAAATCTAGACAAAGAAGCTGATCTGAAGGTGAAGTAGTCCTTTGGAGCACTTTTTAATTGGCTGCATGGAGATTTGGATCAGACTATTTTTTGATTGCATGGTGAAAACCACACAGGCTTGCATAAAATTGAGTTTCATCCAGCTTTTCTTTGAAATCCTTTGATACTATGAGATTCCCATGGTATAGCAGACCCAGATAAGATATTGACACACACTCCTATGTAGTGAAATTACTGGTTTCTGTTCAGCTGTTGTAGCCACACGCTTTTAATACAAGAAACATTATGCAGGAAGCTTGAAGCAACAAAATTTTTTAGAATCCTCCAATCCTGACTTGTGTCAACATGAAAACCATGATGTTAATCACCTTTCTTAGTGGTAGGTTTTTGCATTCCCCTGAGTTGGGGGTTTTATGTGACAATCCAGCGGTATGCAGTCCCAATTAAAAAAATGAATGTAATAAAAATCTAGTGCAGAAAAGTGCCCATGTAGGAATATGCTCTAAAATCTAAGCAAATATCTACCAGGCTAAGGTTTTAGTATTTAGTAGTATTTTTAACAATAAAATATTTTTAAGGCTCCATTGCTTAACATGGGTTAATCCCACCTAGAGATGTACCATGGCAGTGGCTTGGAGAAAAGATTAAGAACTAAAGCTACCCATTAACGCCAATCAGTGCAGAGCGTGCTCTGTTTAGTTGCACAGCATGCCTCATCCTCTTGAGTTAACTTCTCCTAAAAACTCACCCAGAAGTGCTTCAGATCTTCTGCATTTCAAGTAGTTTTATGAAGTTTTGAAATGTTTTCAGGTACAAACTGCATTTTCCTAAAAATATGTCTGTAGCTATGGGTGATTAGAAGCTGAAACTCTTGTCTAGATAACTACTTTGGAAAACGGCTACAGGTACCTCTTCATAAAAACATTGTGAAAAGTGGGGGGTGTTGTGTTTTGTTTTGGTTTTTTTTTTTTTAATTTACTCTTGCATGAGTAAATACAGAACCTTCCACTGTTCTTAAGTCATTAAATGTATTTCAGAATATTCTTGCTACTTACAGAAGTGCTCTCCAGGTGTTTGAATTTCATGCATTTTACTTTGTGTGAAAGCACATTATTTGTTAGTTGTCTTCTGCTGCTGCTGCTCTTCTTAAAAAGTTTGTCAGCAAGTTAGGAGATCTAAAAGTATTTCTTTGATTTTGCTGACTTAATTTTCTTGTTAATTGCTTTTCCAGTTGAAATCTAAATGAGTTAATATTCATAATATTCATCATATATAGAGAGAAAACAAACAAAAGGATAGAGACTTTATCTTTCATGCTTTTATGCCCAAATCCTGATCAGTGGAAAATGTTCTTAAAAATGGATATTAGCTTTTTCAGAACTGCCAGGCTTTCTTGTCATGTTATAGTAAAGTACTTCTTCACAGGAATGTGTTACAGCGTCTTAGCTAGATACTGTACAAAGAAAAGCTTTCCAAATATCGTTGTCTTTACCTTTCAGAGTTTATTTCTGCAGCCTTATTTCTGTGACAAATTTACTCACATGAGCAATCTCATTGGCTTAAGTTGACCGCTGTCAGGAATAAAACCCGTGCGAGTAAACTAGAGATTATTTTTATTCCTTCTTTTGAAAACGGAGATGTTAGAAGTGTTCCCTCTTAAATATCTTTTCAGTGCCCCTTGCATCATTCAAGTTACACAGCACTACATAAAATTCATTACAACTCGATGATGAGGCTCATTAGGCAGATGCTGGCATTTTGGTTATCTTACCAAGTTGTGAAGCATGTTCATTTATTATCCATGGTATTGTTAAAATTAGAATGGTACACTGAAACTAAACATAACATAAAAAGATGCTTCAGGGCATAAAACCGTGTATCTTAGCCAAGAAAATATTTTATGTAACTTGCTTTGAAATCTCCCTGCGCTATGTTCATGGCTGAAGCACAATGGGAGAACTGTACTTTGGAGGTGATAATGAAGTCGGAGCACTTTTGACAGATTGCTAGTGCATGCTGGCTTACCATGGGTTTTATCCTTTTTATCTGTTGAATTTTTCCAGCATGTAGAAAATATATTTATCTGCCTGTACAACTTTAAATATCCTACAGCTCTTGCTTTCTTTGTTAATTAGCCTTGGTTTCCACAGTGGAGTGCTAGCAACAGCAGAATCCATGACAGGGACTCAAACTTTCTAAGTTCTCTACACAGCTAACAGAGTAATTTGTCCTGTTTCAAGCAGTCAGAGTGAGTGTCCTCACCCAGGGTGGCATTTACCAGCACTCAGGAGCTTCTTTACTTAGTGGATCATTAAAGCAAGCTTCGGCTAATCATCGTCAAGACTGAATCTACTGCTGTAAAGGTGCTTCCATGTATGAGGTTTGGAAACTAGGTTAGCTTTTGGGTTTAAGTACTTCTTTCTAAAACTGGGGATTTCTCTTGGTTCAGTGAGTATATGTGCTTGTAAATGTTTTGTATACTACTATTATGTGCAAATTACTGCTATTTAGGTACACTATGTCTTATCCTAAGATGCCTGTTTCATTGCCATGTCCCTTTATTAGTAACTTAAACAGAGACAGAAGAAACTTCAGTTAAAGTTTTTAACTCATCCTATTGTTTCTTGGAACATTCCAAGTCCTGCCTTTAATTCTTCTTTAATTCTTCTTCTCAGGTATCAAGTTACCAACTTCTTTATACATCTGAACTGAACCTCCCCACGTCTGGTTTTGTCAGCCAGTTCAGGCTGAGCTTCTGTGCACTGGCCCAGCTAGCTGGTTTCAGTAGTAGTAGTTGTACACCTGTGCAGTAGTGGAGGTCTGCACAAACCAGGAAAGGAACTCAGGCGTGCACATAACACAACGCCAACTTCAGTAGAAATAATCTTGCATCTCTGTGCAGTGATTCCTGCTATAAAGATATTTCTACTGTCTGTGCTGGTTAAGTGGTATCAACATGCTGTTGTACATTGTACATTTAATTTTAAACACTATAGCTATTGCTTATAGCTCTTTCCTGGTGAACTTTTCTTGTTCTGGTTATCTGAGTAAGTACCACAAATCTTCACAGCCCTATGGCTCACAGTGTTTCCATCATGTTCCAGGTTTCACTCCCTGGTGAAGTAAAGGGAGCTAACATTTCAGTTTTGATCTGAATTCCCTTTAATGTAATGAATTCAGCCATCTTATATCTTGTTACTATTTATTAACTTGTGTCTCAGCATTATGAAGTCACAACTCCTTTAGGTCGTACTTCCTTTACGCAGAGACTGTGTCTTTTTTTCTTTTTTTTTTTTTTTTTTTTTTTTTTTT
>WHYT01017566.1:419741-435127 GCA_009806455.1 Tetrax tetrax
TTTTTTTTTTTTTTTTTTTTTTTTTTTTTTTTTTTTTTTTTTTTTTTCCCTGTACTGTTAGCACCCTGATGGGTCTTCCCATCATAAAATAACAGATCAAAAGTAACAGCTTTGAACTAATTGGAAGCAGGCATATCCCCAAGAATGAAGGCCACCTGAGAAATGTGTGAGAGAGAGAGCTCTGACTCATGCTCCTATTCCACAGGTGAAACCCGTTGCCAAGCTTAACATGGGGAATTTTACATTGATTGCCCATGACATGTAGGGTCTTGGGGTTAAGAGAGGACTTGCATCAGTCTAGCACACTTCATACCATTGTGCAAAGTCGAAAGGTTCTTAGTACCCAAAAAAGAGGAAAATACCACTGAACTGTGAAGAAATCAGAACAGACTGGTACCTCACTACTCCGGTGGCCTAGCTGACATCTGTTGAACTACTCACAAAGTCAGGACTGTGAGAGTTCCCTACTTTGGGAGTGTGGTGGTCACAATCTGATTCCAATTAAGAGCTGCTTTTCCAGCCTAAGGCAAAAAGTGTGCTTACTTCTTAGCAAATTGACTGTCAGGTACTCCCAGGAGTGTAGTGACCATGTGTTACTTGTTCCCTTGCCTTTCTGTCAAAACAAGATGAAAAGCATTGTGTTTGTTCTTTACTCCCCTCCTCAGTGGCCAAGGTAATGAATCTTCTGCAGTCTGTCAATGTCTGTGTCCTCTCCATTACTCAGAGACACTAAGCAAGATAAATGGTGCTGTGTAATGACTGTGTAAGAATTCCAGTCATGATTTGTCTAAGTGGGCAGGGCAGCTCCTGGAGTTACACACTATCATCTGCAGATCCTCTTTCAGTTGGACTTTAAACTCAGCTTTTGATGTTGTTTAAACTGAAGCCCTACTCCCACAAATCTCAGATTAACTGAAGTCTTTTATAACGTCTTTTCTTGCATGGTCCTTTCTTGTGCTTCCTATTTGAGAAGATAATGGACACTAAATTCTCCTGTTAAGAGCACCTGTGTCAATGAGAAACTGTGGCCTGGAAAATTAAATTATTCTGCTGTATCAAGCGTTCAGATTTCAAGCTACAGAAACTTTCTGAGTAAAAGCTACTTGGTGCATAGTTTCTCTACTAACAAACCGCTGTATACATTAAATTATCTGGGTATATTTAATGTACACATTAAATTATATTGTGTGGCTGCATCCTGTTTAGATAAACACATAAATGTGATGTACTGAATCTACTTTTTTTTCAAAGACAGTAATTCAAATTAGATGTTACACTGCAGCTGACACTTTAAAATGGACATTACTCATGGATGGGAGTAGTTACCAGTTAATGCTCACACCTTGATCAGGAAAGTAACATTGTCAAGAAAGGTCAAAATTCCAACAGCCCCTCTGAAATTTCTTGCAGAATCGAACAATATAAAGTTTTCAGAGGAATCTCAAAATAATGTAAGGAGGACGTTTAGTATTATTTCATCTAATTGTGGTACATTTACCTTCTTTAGTGTTTTTTTTTTTTTATTTCAGTTTTACTTACAGACAGAAATATCTGAAAGACAGAAATGTGTGCTATGCATTGATAAGTGCTCTTCTGCTCCTGATAGGATCATTTCTATACCTGAACTGGTAAGCACTATGGTGTATTTTTGAGTAGGATATGTGTGACCTTTAGGTATGAGGGCTGTAAATAGAAATTTACTATGCATTTATTTTTCCATTAGTATAAAGTTTTCATTGGGGTATAGGAATACATGCCTTGATTTTTATTGTATTTTCCTTTAATTTTATTTATAGAAATAGTATTTGACTTTATTATTGGCATGAAAACATGGTACTTCAACAGATTATTGCAATATTGGCATGAAGGAAACCTTTATTAAAGATTACCCTCTGTCTCTGATCAGTAATGCTTGCTGCTAATACCTACATACTGGAAATTGGTCAGAAACTAAACTTTCATAAAGACTAATGAACGTAGGGTAACATCTTTACTTGAACTTTATCTCACCATAGTACAATGCTGAGCTAATTAATCTCCACTACAAAAAAATGAAAATCATTAAACACTCAAAGCGATGATGTGAATTGAGCTGTATTTAGGTCAAGAGATACTATGCATGACACAAAGCCCCTATGGTTTGTAGCTTTGATTAGATTATTTGTCTTCAGATATTGTTTTCTTTTAGTCCACTGACTTCTTATGAATGCAGAATACTAATGGTAAGAGGCCATGCTAGTTAAGGTTGAAGCAATGAGTAATTGTTTGTTTCCAGATCTTGACTGCGTTTGGCCATAGTTTTAGGTTATAGATTTAAAAAAATGTAGATTTGGTTTGAGATTAAATTTCTTATATTCTCTTGAGATGCAAAAATCAAACACGTGGGCAATCTCAGAAAAATTCAATTGTTTGGAGCTGCACTTAAATCAGAGCATATTATAAAAATAGTTTAAGCTGTGAAGAAATGGATTCTGAGTATGATCACAGAGCACTGTCAGCTCTATCATTCTGCTTGTCTGATTTTGATCTTCCTTTGTGCCAAGTAAGCCTTACTGAGTTAGTGGATTCATTCTTGGCTTCCTTAGAAAAAATTTAACCACAGCCAAGCTGCATGGCACTGAATGGCACTGAAACCTCTTCTCACTAAAGTCAGAGGCAGGACGTGTAGCTTCCGAAGCTATATAATTAAAGGAGTTGGACTTACTTTTAACACTCTACAGGTAACTAAAAGCAGACTGCTTTTCATGTGGATGAGACAGAATAATAGCAAGAGGTTTGGATTTCTTTTCCTGTGCAAAATTATAGTTTGGATAGTGATTTAATTCTGTATATTACTTCACATGTTTATGATGGGAGTGTTTCTGTGTATATATGTAGATATATAACCAAGGAGCAGATGCTTAGGAAATCTACAGTGCTCTCTAAAAAGAAGAAAATATTTGACATTTGCGTTATTGGTGAACCTTATGAAATTAATTTTAAAGGCAACATATATACTTCTTCACTACTTTACTGTAGTCTTTTGGCTGTCAGTCCAGAATTAATAGGCAATGGGCAGTATGACAACTTTTGTAGTCTGGTATCTGAGCCATCTACTGCTGGCACTGGAAGGTACGCAGTGTCTGTCCTGTTAAAGCTGAATATCTTTACAATTCATATCAGAGCTTTAGCTAATACCAAAATGACCACATTTTTTTTTTTTTTCTGACTAGTCTTCTGATGAAATTGTAGTAGAGCCAGCTGAAAATCATCATTATTCTAGCACTTAGTATGGGATTTAGTGAGGTACAACTGAAAAAGAGCTGTACCTCATTCTTCAAAGAGCTTATTCTCTTCAAATACTTAGAGAACTGTTACTTCATCATGAGCAGTAGTCAGATACTTTCTCTACTACTTTTCCTCTTAGCAAGTGTTGTGAAAATTTTTGCTCGTTGTCTTTTTTCCCTCCTTGAAGTAATGAGAAACCTTTCCTACTCAGGTCTCAATCAGCCTGCACACCAATTAAGCTAACTGGCAACATATTTGATATACTTCCTAATTACAGCTGCAGAAATTTTCAGAGAACAACCTTTCTGCAATATTTCCTTCAGTCAAAAAATAAAAAGCAGTAACCCTCCCCACAACTTTAGTACTGGTAGTACTGTTAAAATGCTTTCAGAAGAATTTGGTAAGGTGAGTCCCTGACTTTCTGGTTGCTGTGGCCATTTAGTATTAGTTGAGTGTTTCAGTAAGGTGGTAGACACTTCCAAAGAATTTTCTCATAGGAGATTTCCTGATTAATAACTCTGGGCAGGTGGTGATGTCAGGAAAGGCATTAGTGGAGTGCATGGTATTCTGAGTACTGTACAAGCATAAAAGCTTGTAGAAGGCTCTCACAAACTAATTTAACCTAGAGCAGCCTTGGGGTTTTGCTATGTTGTACGATCAGCCAAACCATCCCCTGGTGTGATTTCTAATGAAATACAGAGTTCCTCCCCTCAGTCCTCCTCCTCATTTAAAGACCAGTTCATGTTGTCTGGTGACCTCACTTACCAATTCCAATAGCTTTGGAAGGACAATATGTTATGTAAAAGCCGCAATGCAAATCCTGTTTATAAAGAAAGTCTGTTATGTGTGTTTGGGGTTTTTTTGTTTGTTTGTTTTTTATTTTTATTTTTTTTATTTGATCATGCTTTAGCAGGGAGAGAATTCTAACTATTTAAATTTGAGTATTAGTAATAACTGGTAATACACTACTTGCAATTACAGAAAATTGCTGAGCTACTCTGGTCTGTGAATGAGACTAACTTCATCTTTTGTTTTGTTTTTCAGCCTAAGTGGGGGAAAAAAGATGTGCATCTTCTATTCTAATTTCAAGTTTCCTGTGGATTGTTAGTTTTATGCATCTGGCATTATTTCAGCTGAGGTGCCTTGACTTATTTTTAATCAGTCTCCAAGTGCAGTTACCAGATCGAGTCTTACAAAGCAGTAATTTGTTGCCTTGGGCCTTGTGACTGGAAGGGAATGATGCTTAAGCAGGGATGCACATATAGAAAGGAAGACAATGACTTCTAACAGTCTTGAAATGTCAGACAGTGACCTTTAAAAAGGCTGAAAGAAACCAGAGGGCTTAAGCCCTAAGGGATATTTCTGCATGAAAAAGGGTGGGGGTTTACTATTTTTGTATCTATGAAAAAAGGTGATATATTGCTGCCTTCAGTTATTCAGCCTATGAAACTATATGTTTTCGTAAGCAGACACCATGTTGTGCTCTGTGGAAACAAGAAGATTCCTCTTTTCAGAAAGCAGAGCTGAAATTAAGCGCGTGTTATGAATGTGCATCCTCTTAAATCTAAATAACTTGAAACATTCATGCAAGATCAGTACTTAAAAAAAAAAAAAAAAGTAAAAAAGCAACATCAAAGAAAACACAGCCCCCACCCCCACTCCTCCCAAGACAAAATCACAGGTACTGAGGGTAAACTGATCTGAAATCTCTAGCTAATGTAAGAGAGAAGGGTTTAGTTTCACACCATATTTGAAAAACCTGCCTACAGCAGGGAAGTCATCTCAGGTTGAAGGAGAGTGCTGGTGCTGGTAATTACAGTGTGTTTCCTTGCGCTGTGTCCAACAGCTCTTCAGAATTAGCCTGTAGGTCCTGATGTGGTCACAATGCAAGGTAATAGCGGATTTTAAGTGATTTAGGGAAGCAACAGGCAGAAAAAATGCTAATAAAACCACTAAGCTACTCCAGGTGTAAAGTATTTACCTTTGAACTTACATTGCAGTAACCACTAGAAAGAATTTAGTTCTCTTGTGCTGCGGAAGGAACTGCACACGCATGCAGCGGAGTCATAATATCAGCCTGAAAGGACCGGCTCTATAACTTTTTTAGCACATAATCTCCTTGCACTGCTAATTCTCATGGGATGCTATGTGCACTTTATCTGATGAACATTTTATTGGGAACATTTCTCCTACTTCTGTACAGTATATGAGATTCTTCACCTATTACCAGTATCTCCTCCCATGATATTACCAATGAATCTGATCTGTGTTCCTTCTGCAGGTTGCATACTAAGGTACCAAAATTACTTAAGAAATACGAAGTTCTTCGCTTTCAATTACCATAGTATCGGTAATGCTACTTGCTGTTTATATAATATAAAGCCCTCAAGTCTTAAATTTTACATGTGGCACCTCTGTGAACCATATGCAATTTGGGAGAACACTTTTAATATGTCATTTTAATGCTTTTGCTTTTCTTCGCTTTCAGTGATGTGTCTTGCTTGATTTATTCCTGGATATTTCCTAAAGTACAAGGCAGTAAATGTCTGTACGTTCTGTGATTTGTTTGAGCAACTCAACCCATTTTTCAGGGACCTGGAAAGAGATCTTAAGTATTTGTAGACTGCACGCATAGATATGTAAAGAAGCTTAGCTTAATTTGTAAAACAAGAAATAGAAATATAAATTAGATTAAGTAATCAGTACTTTTCTGTTTGGTGTTAATTATGTATTTGTTGCTTTCCAAATACAAGTTTACTCCTTATCCTTGTTATGTGATAGCACAACAGTTAGTAGTAATTTGTGGATCATGGTAACTAGGCATAGAAATAGTTGCTCAACTATTTATTCCATTTATCCAGTGAATTGATGATTATCAAAATAGGACCATGAGAGGTTGCTAGTATGTTCAAGAATGCTTCCCTATGAAAGGCTAATGTCAAGCTTTAAATGACCTGCCTTTATTATGTATGTATGTTAAAAAAAATTCCAGTACCTCTTTTTAATAGTTTAATAGAAAGGCTGTGGGTTAAAATGGAGACACAGAATAGTTTTCCTGTGAAAGTAACATTGAAAATGTAAGATGGAGTTTGAGAAGAAAGTTTGGAGGCTTTGCATTTCAAACTGATGTTCTGGCTTTAATTTTTTTTTTTTTCTCTTTAACTTCTAAAGGGTAACATAATCCTTTTTAAAGGTTTTTTTTTTTTGCCTCTCTGTTGTAGTGGTGAGGTGAAAAAATGAGTGTCACTTTGGATTGATCAGAGAGAATTTGGGTTTTTTTGATCAGTTTAGCTGGGCATCTGAGAAATCAGAGTAGAACCTAGCAAACTGTGGTGTCAGGTGTATAAATTAGCCTTACTGAATAAAATGCAGGGGCTAGTGCATGTTCCAAATGCTACTTAAGTCGGGTAATGCCTTTCTGCTGGTTTTCTGCTTGCAGACAAATTGTACCCATCTGTCTTGCTCTCCCTAGTAGATACTGCTGTTTATTCTGTAGACATTCAATTAGAGAGCTGCATCTTTTACTTACAAGCAGTGATGAGAAGCATTAGTCAATTATACAACTGCAGAATTTATTTGGTACAGACAACATATACAACTTGGTGTGTTTGCTTGCAGTAGGATTTGTTCTTAACTACACACAAACACAGACGCTAAAAAGGAGTTAAACTATTTCAAATGTGCGTATGGATTCACCTGGGCAAATATGCACCAGGACACTCGCTCATCAGGATAATTGTTCTGAATGTTCAGAGGACCTGTTCAGAGAAGCCTCCAAGGGCTCGCTGTGACAGAGACTCTTTATAAGTGTGAAGACCAGCTTGGCAGAAAGTATATCTGTAATTTGTTTTAAATGTAGGATTTTTGTTTCTGAGCTTTCTATTGTATGTTTTTCACCAGTGCTTCTGAAATCTTTTGTTCAAAGCTTCTCAGTGGGACTAGCATGCAAAACTATTCATGCCCAAGTAGCAGGGATTTTTAAGTATCCAAGATAATTGCAGGGTAGAGGAAAATAATCTCAAGCTCTCAGTACTTCTTGTGCAGCTCCCCTGCAGTCTTTATTGCTGCTGAATTTCAAACATCCTCCACATTCTCCAGGAGGAACTTCTCTACAATTAAATAGCCAGTCTCCTCAGCTCCATGTCTCATGGCATCCTCCTCGGAGGATTCTGACTGTCTCATCCTGGTATAACATTCCAATTTCTAGTCAGGCTTCAAGAAAACAAGGTATTTAGCTGAGGCAGATTTTAATATGACCTTTAGAATCTGCAAGGAGATGTACAACTGGCTCAAAATTGACAGAACAGACTGCCAAAGAAAACATTGGAGACTTTGTCAGGCAGAAAAGAAAAATAAAAGAGAGTTCTAGCTTATCTTTTTATTTTTAGGTGTTTACAAAGTGTCAAACACTGTAGCATCTGTACCAGTATCAGCTTATCTAGAAACCACTTCTAAATAGGTTTGAAAAGTAAGAGAAGGAGGATGACTTGAAAAGGTGGAATCAGTTTCTGAATAAGACTTTGGAGATTTAGATGAACAAAGAACTTTCCCTAGATTTGGGTAAATAAATACTAAGTGAGTTCAAAAGTTCATGCCCTTTAGAGTTTGCCTGGTTAGGGGGGAAAAAAAAAAATTATGGAGCTATAAAATAACAACTTCAATCCTCTTAACTGTTCTGTCTACTACACTTTTGAGAAAGTGGAGAGAATAGAGTGCTGGTTTATTTCCTGAAGGACAGAAAGAATTTAAAAGATGCAGCGATGTGCCATGTATTTGTAAAATAAATTTTGAAAGAGGCAAAATATTTCATGACAAAATGAACTGTGAATTTGCAAACTGTCTTTGTTTTTAAAAAACAACAATAATTCACAGCCCTGTAGAACAGTAAGTCAGGCTTTCAAAGGTATTTTAAGTGTAAAAAGATGCATATGATGCATTATTGAATATTTAAAAGTATTTGATCTGGTTAGTGACTAGCAGTGAAATTCTGCTTGTGTCTTTAAGGTCTAAATACAGTTGAAAAATTAACTCCTAAGTAAATAAATCAGCACTCTGCAAAGAAGCATAATCTGTTGTGTGTGTCTCTTGCACTGGAAAATCAGAGTAGTAGTATCTCTTAACAAGGTTGAGGAGTTCTCTGTGTTAACCCGTTACTGCACTTAGCTGTGCCTGGGCTGAAGCAAGAGCAAGCAAGGAGCCTTGTGTTTGTGATTGACCAAGGGCTTCAAACTGATACAGGTTTCTGTATGGCGATGATTCCAGGAGCTGCTAGACAATCTGGTATGTTCCAGCAGCTGCCAGCACCAGAAGGAATTGGTCCTGGTCTCCAACAGCAGGACTCTGGCATGTGATTCTGTCCTCCTATGCACACTTGGCATCTCAGCCAGCCTCTTGCTGAGCCAATACAATGTGCTAATTCACCAGAAAATGAGCCAGGAAAAAGATTATTTCTACCAATCTAGATAAGCTGAGTCATCTCACCTGAAAGGAGAAGACCGCTCAATTTTGCTAGTGTGCATGATTTTGCAACTGGGAGGCAGCAGAAGAGGAGTGAGAAGAGAGGGAGCCACTTAGCGGCTAGTTTTAGACTGAATTATCTCTTCTGCTCAGTCACAAACTGGGAGTGGATTATCATGGATACTCCTGGGGATGATAAAACAGCTGAGGCATAGCTGCACACACAGCTTCTTTACTTAGCTCTGTAAAACTTCCTTTAGAAAAAAAGTATGTATTTATTTTTCCTTTCTGGCATATATAGAGAGAGATAAGATACCATGTCTGATGCTATTGGAGACAGCTGAGGGTCTGTAAGCATGCTACAAGCCTGCTGAAGTTTGATGCCACTCAATGGTCAGAATAAGACCCCTCAAAACCTGCCTAGTTAATTATTCTCATGTTTGTGTGCCTTTATTTCAGGTAAATTCTTCTTCTGAGAGATCTTAGCTTCCTATTTAGTTGACAAGAAGATGAAAAGGATCAGGAATGTGTCAGGGTTACAGATATACCTTGTAGCAAAGAGAGAAAACTTCACACAAAGGATGAAGACCTTGTGATTCAGAAGCTAATAACATGTAAGGAAAGTTCTTAATCATCTCCATTAATGAGTTTAGCTTTTGTATTTGGAGAAAGTTGGTAAGATATCTTTGTGGTTGCTGACAGATGTGGACTTTACATGTTCTTTTAGAACAGCTTTTCAGGACAGAGATTAAATCTTTGTTTCCTGAATCTCCCAAGCAGGATGTTATGGATTCAGGAACACTACACATTCCGGTGTTCACAGTGTGTCTGTACCAGAGACTGTAGTGAGGAACAGAAATACCCAAGCAGCAGTGTTAGTTACCTCTGGCTGTGTTCCATGCCACCAAAGTCGGATTCTTGTATCTGTGCTTCTGTGAGTACATGTATGTATGTACGTATGTATATTCTATGATGCACTCCAATTTCTAAACTTTTCAGGTACAAAGACCAATTAATATCTTCACTTCCTTCTGAGAATATACTTGAATATTTTTCAGTTACGCTTTCTTTAATAAATGTAAAATGGTTATGTATTTAGTGAAATATTGCTAATTTTATTGACATTCCTGGAAATTTACTGCACATACCAGCATTATGATGTTATTTAAATAAGACTTAAAAAGACTCTTTTTTTCTTTTTTTTTTTTAAAAATCTTGTTAGTGAATGTAACAATAAAAGATCAATATTGTAATTGTTGGTTGTACAAATTCAGCGTTAGGCACAGAGCCTACAGCAAAATGTAGAGGCACTATATAGATTAACAAATTTAAAATGATTAAAAAAAAAAACCAAACAAACATCCTCTGGAGGGGGGAGAGTGATCAGCCAGCAGCCACAAACACTTTTGTGTTTGTGTGCAGTTCCCATTCCAGTGGAATTGGATTAGTGTGTGTGGACATGGCTTCTCTCATAAAAGGCTGGCAGCAGAAACTTTTGCTGAGTCAGATGTTAATGCTTAGAATTCTTTTCTTCCTAATTCCTTCCTCACTAATGTCCTGGTAGCAGACCTGCAGCCTCCACACAGTCCCTGGTATCTTTGCAGAAAGCGAAGGGGGAATTTTGTAGACATTTGAGGCAGAATCTGATCGACTTCTGATTGTCTGAATAGAGTCTCTTTAAGCAGTACAAGGATGTTCAATGCACAGTCCTGTATTTCTGCCTCTGTTACGAGGAATTTGACAGTTGATGCTGGACTCCTGGCGCTCTGTGCTCCCCCGCTACCCAGCCATACTTTCCTTTTGTTGATTCCTCAACATAATTATACTAGAAATAGTATTTAAGTTAAGATACTCCAGCAAAGATTTCAGCTTTCTAAGTTTGTGGAGGGTTTTTGGTTTGAGGGCAGTGTGTGTTTGGTTTTGTCTTGTTTTTTAAATCTCAGAAGTCTTCATCTTTTCCCTCTTCCTCTGTAAGTAGAGGCATAGGAGGGGAGGAGGGATAGAAAGGGAGATGCAAACTATTGCCATTGAAAGCTTGAGAAATCTTTCAATGCACTAGACACTGGAGCCTTTGTACTCTTACATCTCCCCATTAGGGTGCCTTGAGCCATAAGTGGATAGCAGCTCACCTAACATTGTTTTTACTAAAAAGAGATTCTATCTTTTTTATGGTTCATTAAATACATACATCAAAATAGCAAAAAAAGGCCAAGAGATGGTGTGTGTCAGGGTGGTCCAGTGAGTTACAGTTGTAAGCGGTGACACACTGAAGGGAGGGATACATCTTACCAAGTCCAGTACCTTTTACTGCTTGAAATCACGTGGAGCTAATGGACTGGGGACAGCCCTCTGTGTGATTATTGATGTTTTGCATCTGGACCATCAGAAAAATTTTCCTAGCCAGTTTTTTCCTATCATCCAGCAGTTAACATGACTGTGGGTTTTTGGGGGTTTTTATTTAGTTGTTTTTCTTACTGTAAACTTAGTGGTGCCCATCACTACTTTGTCCTTTCATGTTCAGGCTGACATCAGATCTTGCATGAAATGCTGCTGTATCCTTTTATCTTAGTACTTTTCTCTGTAATTATTACTTTGCTGCCTTTTCAGATGGGAACTTGCTTTGTTATATTGATCTTTCTCTGATCATTTTTATACCACTTGGTAATATAAAGGTGTATGTGTTCCTCTGTGGCCCTTTTTCAATTTTTTTTTTTTTTTTTTTTATCTGTCTGTCAATGTGAATAACAAAATAACTTCAGGATTGTTCATTTCCCTCCTAATGAACGATGAGGTGTAGTCTGTCCTGACATCAATGATTAATTTATGAAAGTTTCTTCAAACTTCAGTAAAATGTGATATTCAAAGAAAATACTGTGTCATCAGACTATAGTGCTGTTGTTAAAAAGACCTTATTGGACTGATTATCAGATTCAATGAGCCCGTTATGGCAGCTGGGAGGACAGTCTGCATCCGTGAGTGTGTATCAAGGATGGGCACTTACAAAACTATCAAGTCAAGTAACAGAGTTATTTCAGTCTTCTCTACACATAGCTGTGTAGAGAATAATGTGATCACTGAACATTTTTGTGTATAATAATGTCTTAATAAGGAAATACTTGGTTGTAAGAAACTGGCTGTATTCAGGACAGGAAAACTTACCTGTTGCACTGATCCTGTGAAGTGCAGCAGGAGCTCACCATCACACTGGATCTCTCTGCTAGAGATGTAATGGCTCAGTTTCCTCTGTGACCTGTTTGTAGCAGAGATGTTGAACAAGAGTTTTCTTTTTTGGCTGATGTGACAAAGTAGTGGAAGACTACAAGAAAACATGGCTGATTTAGTTCTCAACTCCACCCCCCTTACATTTTCAGGTTTTATAAAAAAAATAGCTGTTGAAAAGCTTGTTGATACATTCATATTGAACAGTGACTACAGAGGGGAATAGGTGATCTATGACTGGTTTCTGGCCCTGAATGCATTCTGGCTTTATGGCTTTTGGTAAACCCCATCACTATTTTGGCATAATTTCCAGTTCTTAAAACCCTGCCTATTAACTTGAATTGTAGATTATTTCGGGCAAATATTGCTCCTTCTGATGAAGTCTAATTTCAGTTAAAGCTTCTGGTCACAGAAATAATGAAGATTTATTAATATAATTAAATGCCCAGAATCAATGCTAAAATAAGATGGTAACTAGGAAAGAAAGCTAACTTGTCCAACTGGATACCAAGTGGTCATTTTTTTGGATCCATATAAGGTAGTATAACCTAAAAGAAGATTAATCTTGCGACTTTTAATTTCTTGTCAAGGGATAACACCAGCAAACAATTGTCTATGTGCATATCTGTGGGATAGATTCCTGTGTTCATGGCACCAAATCATTAAAATACTTTCCTAACTCTGTGTTACTGCACAGATTAGGTGTGTGGCTGTGTGAAAACAGTTTCAAAGAAAATCACCCGCAGTAAGATTCTGGGTGGGTTTGCAGGATTTTGATCATGTGGCGCAGGGTGTTTCTTCCTGTGGTTTCATTTCTTGCTCTCCAAAGCATCTGAGCTATCAATGTTCTTTACAGCCTATTGCACTGTGTGGTTCTGTGTCTACAGTGCTCCATCCCTCTGGACTTAGGGTGACCTTTGAGCACCACTGCAGAGCGTAACCGATGAACAACTTCATTGCTTTTAAACAAGCAAGATGAGCGACTGCCGCAAAGTCTGTATTGCCTTTCTTTCTTTCTGAGAACCTCCTATCAGTTTGTCACTATGTCATAAAGCTGTTCTCAATAAAGCACAGCACTTAATCAAAAGCTTGAAAATGCAGTAGTAATTGTTCTAAGCAAATTGAAGCTGCCACAAGATTGGCAAAAGAGGGAACACAGTCAGTCATCCTCAGAAAGCTCCAGTTCTATCTATTCATGTGTAAGGGCTGGGCATGAGGGTGCTTGAACCTAAGGAGGGAACATGACAAGCAACCAACAAATCCTTTAAGATGGAAATGATCATACTCAGATATTAGTGTAACACAGTTTTAATTGACTCTGTCCATAGTAAGTGACATATCCTGGCAGAGTAGATCATCCCTCTGTTAAGAACTGAGATACACTGGGGATGTGTGGTTCCTGCTAGGACAGAGTTAATTCTCACCTGAGCTGGGAGAGGAGCTGGAGCTGGTGGTCCCTGTGGCTGGGGGCACAGCTGGGGCAGGTTACTGATTAGCCACCAGCTGGGACAGGTTACCCAAATTGGCCCAAGGGCTGTTCCACACCTGTGACCTCATGCTCGGTGTATAAAATGGGGGTGGTGCTGAGGGGTAGGTTTTGCCACTCTGGAGGGAGCCAGGCAGCAGGATCCACCATGAGCTCTGGTACTGTAAGTTATGTCCTTAAGTATATTCTGTTAATGGTTTTGTTTTCTCTTCCTCTGCAGTTCTGTTAAACTGGTTTTTTATCCCAACCTGTGAATTTTGCCTTTCTTTCTTTCCCAATTCTTCTCCCCATCTTGCTGTGAGGGGGTGGTGAGGGGAAGACTGAGCGAGAGACTGAGTGCTATTTTAGCTGCTGAGTGGGGCCAAACTATGTCAGGATGGTATTCGCTGTGTTTATAGCTTAGCTTTAAATTGCATCACTTTTGAGCATTGGTGGAATTCAGCCACTTGACTAGGTTAAGACTGAAATGTCTTAATTTTTCAAAGCTGAACATGAAGTTTTATTGGAACAGACATCTTTGTAACATTAGTTTCCAGATCTGGAAATAGATCACACTACCAGATAAGTTTGGTTGTTTTTCTTTTTCCCCTGCAGATTTGGTCTAAAAACTATTTCAATGCATAACAAACCTAGGAGAGCAGAAATGTTAAGATTATTCAAGGAGAACAGCTGAATCTAACTAAAAAGGTAGAATTTCTGCCAGACTGGAAAGAACCACTTATCTCAATCCCAAAGATACAGTAGTAAACTTCATCTATTGCATTACCAGTCTGAGCTTGCAGTTGGTAAGGCAATTTTCCTGAGAAGCTGTTCCCTTCAATCTACAAGAAAAAGGCTCTTTAATTTTTTTTTTTTTAAATAGTAGCATTGTGTAATTGCTTGGAAGAGTGTTTTATTTCTCATGAATGCTGAATGATCATGGATTGAATAGTTTTAAAAATAAAGTAACTGTTAGGACAATGAAATCCCAAGGCTCTGGCAATATAGAATGAAGTTAGTGGTCTGGCAGATTTCTTCAATTTTGTGAAGCCATGGTCAATAACTTTGCAGTAAAACTGAGCTATGAATAGTGTTTTTGTCATTGACTGAAAGCTGCTGTTACATGATATTAAAGAAGGAAAGATTTAAGATTTTTAGCCAGACTGCAGTACAAAATTAATATCCTAATGAAGAAAGCAGTATGACCTTTTTGGAAGGTAAATGCAGCATGTTTACAGTGTCATGTTCAGGGATGTATCATACACAGAAGCTTTGGCTGTGCAGGAGGAGAGGCAATATATGCTGCCTTTTCCTCGGATTTTTTCAAATTCACTGACCTGCAAAGAATTTGCTTCTTCCATCAATGACAAGTATTTTTCAAACAGTGTCAGTCAGGGGAACACTTACTAAAGAGAGAGGAAAGAAAATCACCCTACTACAGCATCTCTTCCCAGGTGGCCACTGATTGAAATCCTCCACAAACCATTCACAGCATGAGAGGTCAAATACAGACAGAGTTGTAAGGGATTGAGAAATAATAGCTCCTGGCATAAACACAGCATCAAAATTAGATTGTATTGGTTTCCTTCAGACTGTTGAGGATCATCTCCTGAATCCAGCATGCTGTAAAGCCACTGTGCAGTTGCAGTAGATTGTCTTCACCAGCCCTTGCAGTGAAACAGTTTATTCCAGTTGAGGGTCAGTCCCTCAAGATTCAGCAGCCCTGTGAGGCACCGCTTGCTGTGGTCCTCTGGAAGAATCTGGTTTTCCCTCTGCAATGTTTCAGCTTAAGATAAACTGATCTTCCAGCTTGCCACAACTAGTCAATTCAAATTTGAGCGGATCTCTATGGATCATAGGAATCTATCCTTATGTGGATACACGGATAAACTTCTCAAAGTTTGTTTTAATCTCTTACCTCTGTTTTTTTTTGTTTTGTTTTTTGGTTTTTTTTTTGTTTTTTTTTTTTTTTTTTTTT
>WHYT01017566.1:435147-469260 GCA_009806455.1 Tetrax tetrax
GCTGGTTAATGTACTGCATGCTTGCACTCAGTTATTCTGCTGCCAAATTCCCCATGTAGACAAGCCTTCAGATATTGTGATACAGGAAAGATAAACTGCAGTTCCCAAATTTAACTGTATTTCTTGTCTTGATTTTTTTTTTTTTTTTTTTTCCTCAACAGCACTTCAGTTACCCATCCTTTATTTTGCTTAACATATTTAAGCCAAGAGATTCATTGTGTGATTCTTGTCTTATTTATTCAGCTGGGTTATTCCTGTGGAATTTTCATTATGATGGTATATATCTGATGTAATATTTGGGGTAGAAGAAACAAATTAAATCTTTAGAACTCACTTTTATGCTCAGTCTTACCCAATAACACACAAAAATTGTAATCTTTTGCAATTCTGCCTTTGTAAAAACATGCATAATTTTTACAAAAATAGTCATGGTTGCCATTAAGGATGCTGATAGTTGTTTTTGTTTTTAATTTTCTATCCTTCAGAATCCTTAATAAACTTTGACGGTCAAAATCCAGATGGTACTGCAGAGTTCAGTGCAGTTTTTGAGAATTTTTTTCTGTTTGTGCTGATTATAACTCTCCCTAGATAAAAGTGTAAAATTGTTTGAATTTTTGGCCTTTGGCTATTTGGAAAGCTGCTGTCAGCTTCCAGCATAAGCCAATTCATATTCAGTGCACATCCACAACTTAATGGTGGGGGAAGTGCAACGGCAAGCAACCAGTTTGCTGTTGCCCAAAAATCTAAAAACCAATGGACCCCACTCTTTCTGATGAGATTGTTTCCTTTTTTAAATAGACAGTTCATCTTCTAGTTTTTTTTTATTTGTGTTACTATCCTATTCTGAAGAGTCATTGATTTACAGATTCTGAGGGACATCATCCTGTGGAGATGGGGAATACAGAGGGAAGATTTTTTAATCCCTTAGATAATTAAGTACTAAAATAAATGATTAAAAAATTATGAGGTGAAACACTGTTAGTTTTAATATGAAAATAGTGTAATTCTCCCTGTGGAATGCAAGGGAGGGAGCTGCAATCAAAAGAAGGGAAATAAAAAAATTGAATACCCCGAGCCTTTTTCCTCTCTCTAAGTTGCCTCCTTGATGCCTTGCTGTGTTTAATGGTGCTTTGCCAAGCTGTTGGGAGGAGTACAAAATGAGCGTGGAATTTATAAATGGGACATTAGATGGAGAAACCATGTTATGGGCTGGGTGATCTGAGGAGTACAACAGCAGAACAGATTTCGCCTTAGGGCTGGTTAGGAGAGATGCTTCCCTAAAACTCTAAGTACTATCAAAGCCGTTTAGAGTTGTTAGAAATCTTTGTTGGGGGATTATCTAGCAAAAGGTCTTTAAAAACTTCATCTGCTGTCAATGAATATCTGGAGAGAGAGTGGGAGCTGAATGCTGAAAGGACCAAGGCTAAAATAAAGGGTGTTTTTGCAGGCAGAGAATCTCTGCAGTTTACTTTTAATTAAAAATAGGCAGAAAAGACTTGAGTGTGACTTCCTCTAAGTTGAAACGGGATCTAAGCTGAATTTTCCACCTCTAGGGATCACAGCCTTTTATTGCTGGAGCAATTTACAGTCTCATACGATAATGTGTGCTGAGGCTGTTTTCCCAGTTATTTAGATGGAATTTATTTCTAATTCTGGGTGAGGTTTAAGAGTTGACTTTAATTAAACTTTTAAAAGTAAAATTTTATTTTAATTGTTTATTGGGAGAGGAATTTCAGTTTTTCAAGATGGAAAGAAAGATTTCCAAAACTATAAAACTCTTCTCTGCAATCCTTTTCTTCCTGGCCTCTTTTCATTCTGAGATTTGTTACGTTTGTCTTAACAGCTGAATGATGCCCACTTTTATCTAGGGTTTGTTTATGTTTTGAGTTTGGTTTGTTGTTTTCCTTTGTTTTGTGGTTGGGAGGTCTTTTTGTGGTGTGGTGTTTTTTGTTTTGTTTTGGGTTTGTTTTTTTTTTTTCTAATTTATTTATTTTTTTTCAATAGCCAGTTGGTTTTGCTTTTCCATATAGGAAGTTCTTTGCTCCGGTTTTCCACTTTATTGTTTTGCATTATTTAACTGAGACTACAGCCTTGTTGTTGTGGGTGATACTCTTTATATAGAAAGTGAAATATGTCTGTTTTGTTTGCAGTCTACACAGATTAAGGGTGAGGGGAAATAAAGTAATACTTTTATTTGTTGGACATAAAACAGCAGCACAGGAGAAGCGACTTATCTGAGATTGGACAAAGTCAATGGCAGAGTGAGATCTTCTGCGTTAACTGCTTTCTTGTGGAGGTGTCCTGGATGGCACCAGTGTGGCTTCCTCTCCTGCAAGGGTGAATTCCTCTTTCAGGTTATGCAGCCCACAGGTAGATAAGATGATTGCTGCTGTGAGAGGCATTTTTCAGATTGTTTTTGGTGAACACTTGCAGCCTGAAAACAGAGGTTTTTAGGAACTAACAGTACCTTCCCATAGGATTTGAAGATAATAAGCCTCTTCTATCCGGTTCTAGGATTTGCAATGAATTGCAGTGCCGAAATGGTACATGGGTGGTTAGGAGTAACTGCCATCAGTTTAGGCCACTGCAGTACTTGAGTGGCAGGTAAATATTTAAGTCAGCTGCCAAACAAAAAATAGGGACTAAAAAAGCATTTGTGGACTAGAGCTTGGGAAATTGGGTTGCCTTTGAATGCCACCTGTGGTAACCCTTTGTCACTTTTCTGAATAAGGGTAAGGATTTGAATTTGCTGTGGAAAAAAACGTGATTTATTTCACAATTAATTTATTTCACAATGCTGTGAAGACACAGCATTGAAGGTCAGATGTTCAAACAGGAAAGGTAATATTGTATTTGCATCTGTATTTTTTTAACAGTGTGTATCTTTACTCTTTGGGACTGACAGTTCCTAGAAAGGATGGAGAGCTTATTCTTTAATATGATAGCTTGCCTCAGGTAATTGCTTGATGGCACAGTTAAAATAGTTGTCTTGCAGTAAGAGAGGCTCAGTGTCACTGAAAATGTTCTTTCAATGTGCAGTGATGTACAGTCTCCAGATAATGCAGTTGTATTAAGGAACAATATAGGGTTAGGCAACAACAGTGGCATTAATTCTGATAGTTATTTACAGAAAAAAAACCCCTTATTTTTGTAAAGGAAGTGAAATAGAAGGAACCATAAATTGGATGCAAATAAAGCTCCTTTTGAATTCCTCTAGTAGCAGGGTGTTCTAAAGGAGCTTTTGTGTAAATGGTTATTGTACTAACTTCTTAAGGTGAAATTCAGCCTTGTGCAGGAAACCACTTAAAGTTCATGTATTGCTCGAGAGTGCTGAAAAGAAGGTTGATGTGAACTCTAAGTGGCCCATGCACAGCATTTGATGTAAAATCATTGCATTGGTTTTTTGTACAGGTGTAACTTTAGTGATCAAATTCCTTTTTACAAATGCCTGTGCAGTGATCTTATGTGGCAAATGCTGACTGGGTAATTTTGCTCTCCAATAATGAATGTATGTTGCAGGTGAAGATGGGACCTTTGGCACAGGTAAACCTGCACAAGCTACTACATTTAATTTAACTGCCTTATAAAACATATCATAACCTATTGTTTTCCAAGCTAACAGGATAAATCATCATCTACTCAGGCTACTTCTGCATGGATTCATGATGCTTGATATTGCCACAAATATCAGCTACAGCACTGTCAGTCCCCTCAGTAAAGTCAGTGAGGTTATATCACAGTATGACTTGAAGATCTGATCTTTTAAACTCTCCTTTCCTTTCAACAGTGACTGAGAGTCGAGGGATCCTGGAGAGTATACAGAGATTTTCTTTAATGCCAACTTACTTGCCTGTGACCTATCGTATCCACAATGCGGATGTTTCCTTCTTTCTTAAGGAAGCCAACCAGGATATTATGAGGAATTCTAGCTTGCAGTCTCGAGTGGAATCCTTTCTGATCTACAAATCCAAGAGGCCACCTGTGTTAAATGCCAGCTATGGACCTTTTTCCATTGAACAAGTAGTGCCCCAGGACTTAATGTTGTCTTCAAATCCATTTGGATCTACTAACAAGTTCTCCTTTAATTGGAAACTTAAGGCCTTCATAATGAGTGACAAAATTTACCCGAGCAAGCCCAAAGTCCAGGTCCTGTTCTACATCGTGGGCAGGGACTGGGATGACTATAGCACCACGGAACGGCTGCCCTGCCTGCGGGTGTTTGCCTTTCGAGAGACACGAGAAGTCAGAGGCAGCTGCAGGCTGAAAGGGGATCTGGGGTTGTGTGTGGCAGAGCTGGAGCTCCTGCCAAGCTGGTTTAACCCCCCCTCAGTTGTTGCTGGCCGTAAGAAACCAATGGATCAGTCTGAAGGGAGCCCCGTGGAGCTTTACTATGCCATACAACCAGGAGATGAGAAAGGGGAATGCACGAAGGAGGATGTAAGGAAAAGTAATGGGATCCGACCAGGGCGCAATGACATTGATGAGTCGGGACCTCCCTTGCAGAGGATCGGAAGTGTTTTCCTTTACCAGACACATGCTGGCCCTTCTTTAAATGAAATGAGATTGGATGATAATATTGCCATCCAGTATGCACCAAAGACTGTCAAGCAAGGTGACATTTTGACTTTCCTTGTATCTATTGCTAAAAATTCAACAGAAGATCAGTTCACACTGAGGTAAGGCTGTTTTGTGTTTCTTTGGTACCTTATTTTTTGTTTCTCTGCTCTTGGTATGAGAAGTCACTTTCTCATGTGTAAATTGCCTAACAATCCTTCAGTTGCTGCTCTACAGAAATTGTATTGCTGTTGGTTGACTCAATGTTTCTGCTGTTGTTCAGTCTGATATTGTATGAATTGTCTGACGTGAGATCTCTTTGAGGAAGGCCTTTTCTTGAAGTTGTTCTTTGAGTACTTCTTACAGAAATTGAAATAGTAGAGCTAAGACCTATCTATGCTAATAGGAGATAACATTTAAAGTCTCCTGAGCTGGAGTTCGCGGTGCTCCTAATCTCTCATTGAGCTCATGTTAAGATCAGTAAAGCTCAAATCCTCAAAGGTATTTATAGGAAGTGAGCAAGAATTAGGCATCTAAGTAGGATTTATATGCTTAAACATCTCTCTTCACCTTGTTGTAAGCCTGACTCTGTTTTATAGGATGTTTAAGGTTCCTAAGCTTTATTGGTATACCAAAACCACTTCTGAAAATGAAAAATACCTGAGGGTTGTGGTGGTTGTTTTTTGAATGTAACATCAAATGCCCCATTGACTTACTTCATTGCTTTCCAAGCATTGGGATATTACAGTCGGAAGCTCACTGTAACCACCAATACAATACAAGAAAAAACAGCAAAAACTGTTCTGTGGCAACTGAGAGCAAATGTGCATTGCACACAAGTGAGACTGTCCAGTTGTCTTTTCAAGTTTGCCACTCAGTGTTCCAGCGCTATAAACTAGGGTTGTTTGTCTGACACGTGAGAGATTGATGTGTTCATTCTTTCATCCCTTACCAATGACTCATGCCAGCTTTTTTAGGACTGGAGGTAAATGTCATACTCTGGCTTCTGAAACTAAGGCTGACTTGTCTTGAGTGTATGTTATAGAAATGACTGTTGGTGCCACAGCTCACATAGGCTGACAAAACATGCCTCCAAAAGAGGAGGTGCATCGTAAGAGGGAGTAGTGAGCTCCCTGCTTTGACCAATGTCACAGATGCACCATAGTCAAAGCTATGCTGAGCATGAGAGATACTTGGTGCCTTCACCTAAGAAATTGTATCCTACTCTGACTTGAGACAGAATAAACTCTCCTTTCTCTAGTGGTTGTATATCTCCGACTCCAAAAATCTGTGGCTAAAGTCACCTAGATATGTTTCAGGGCTAAGTTATTAAAATGGCACAAAGCTGTAAGCGTAACATTGTTGAACTTGGATGTATACCTCATATTGGAGTAAGGAGCAGGTCAGATTTGACTCCACTGACCTAAGCAGTAAGGGCTCAAAGTAGTAATTTTCTTGCCCCCCGCCCCTTGTTCCCATCCCTCCACCCCCTCGGGAGATCTGTCCGTTTGCCAGAAAATCAGCTCATTTTTCCTTTCCAAGTGTGTGATATGTGAACTGAATAACCACAGCACTTAGTTGCTGACTCGAGAACAGTTATTTCCCCTTCATCTGATAGAAGACAAACACCAGTAGGCTGTCTGCTCTACTTACCATATCAAGTTTTTGTTTTCTGAGTCAATCTACCTAAGGTTTAGGTTGTTTTCTGAGTGACTAATTTAAAGACAGACAATCTGAGCTCCTCACAGTAAGCATTCAGGGATGCCTTCCTGTCTTTCTCTGTACTGACTTTAGAGGGATGCATGCAAACATGCATGGAAACTTCAATTACATATGAAAATTGATTTAAATATAAGTATTAACAACCTTTTCTATCTAAGAGAGATTAAGATAAAAAGTTTTCATTGTTTTTACACTGTAAATGCAGGGTCTTAGAAGTGCATCTCTATTTCCATGAGCTGTGATCAGTTAGAAGTAGGGCTAGTTATAACCATGATAATTATAGGTTTATAAAATTTTCAAAATTCTTGCTTTATTTGAATTAGGATGAAAACTGAACACCTGAACTTCTAAATGAATGCTTCTAAAATTAATTTTCTGGAACAAAAAGGAAATTATGTATTTGAATTTTAGCTTTTTATTTTGAGATCTAAGGTATCATAAACCGAAAAAAGATAAAAATAGATAGCAAATATCAGATCAAAATGAAAAATGTGGCATTTTCTTCTTCAAAAACATCACTTTGCTGTTACCTTTTAAAAACACCAACTACTTTAACAACCTGCTGTTTCTCATGTCACTTTCAGGAGTTTTGGTTTCTCTTGACCTGCTTTTTCTAACAGTAACTGGCTTTCAGACTACAATTTGCTGCAATATCAGAGTAGTTATAATATCTGTTCTACTGTGCTTCTAAAACACTGTTGCCTGTCTCTTTGATCTAGCTACAGCATGTCTGAGGTTTTATTTGATTATTTTCTCAGTCAGAATTGTGGTATCTATGTTCTGCATGGATCCCTCCATGACGTGTACATAGCTAATTCAGTTTTTGGTGGTTGCTAATTTATATGTATCTTCTGCTGTAAGGGAAAAAACAACTACAAGGTAAGAGCAAAAATTGAGTTTGATTAAATGTTTTGGATCAAATTCTTTTCTATGCTGCGATCTCCTATAAATCCCAGTGTCAGACAAAATACAAAATCCTCTTTCATGGCCCTCTCTTGAGGAGTAATGTTAGTCTAAGCGATTAGATATCTAAGTATCCTTTCAGTGAATTAAGGCTGCATTTCAGGACTGGACATTTTACATGTCAATCTAATATATCCATTACTAAATGATCTTTAAAGATCCATTCCAACCCAAACCACTCTATGATTCTATGATTATGCTGTATAGGTCCTCTTTTAACATGCTCATCAAAAAAAAAACAAAACCAAAAATCCACTGTATTTGTGATATGCTGCCTGTTCTGATTTCAGCTGGCATTATGTAAAAGCCATCAGAGACCTCTTCAGTCACCTAATCGAGTTTTAAGTCTCTAAAACTTTAAATTCTCTTGGTTTGTAGGGGTACAGACATTGGGTCAGGGTAGATTGAAAGAAACTTCATCCTGTTAGAACAAGTGAATATGAAGGCATGAACAGATATGTAAGAAGTCCTCCATCCTGTCAGTTGAGATGGAGCAGAAATGACCTATTCATGTATATAATCAATAAAATGATTAATCCTAATACATAGGAAATGATAACAGACCTTGTCCGCTCAGAAATTATGAGTCTAAGGAAAAAAACCTGCAATTTAGGGACAGGAAGAGCAGTCTCTGGCCTCAGCTGTTATGCAGAAGGTCCCTCTGTATTTTCCACATGATCCCCTTTCCCCCCTCATATGGATTTTCACCAACTGATGGACAGTTTTTGTATTTCTAGATGAAAAAACCAATGCCTGTTATGCCATATAAACTAGATGGGGAAAATGCAGAACTGAACATTAAAACCTATTATCTGTTCAGTTACTTCTAACGGCTACAGAGACAGGAAGATGCCTTGTTTCACCAGGCTGATTTTCAACAGGCTGCTTCAGAAGCGGGACTTAGCTCTAACAACCTCCTGGCTCTTTCCAACTTTGAGGTTCCAAGGTTTGGAAGGGAATCCAAAGGGTGTGGGGAAAACCTTGCTAGATCCTTAGTTTGCAGAGTCCATAGAATTAATTCTGTCTGTTGCATCTGGTTAAAACTAGCAAGAGGCTAATAGAGTTAGCATTACCAGCCACTGTCATGTAACGAAGACATCAGATCTCTTCTTGCAGACACAGATTCGGTACCCAATAATCTGTAAGCTTCTAGTGTGACTTTAAGTGAGACAGTTAATCCACCTCCTTCTCCTTTCTCCTTCTCTAAGCTGGCAGTGCTGGGAGTAGTGACTGTTTCCACGCTGTGTCCTCCGATTGCAACTGCAGCACTGCTCCTTGGGACAAAAGTGGTGTGCTGGTGGCTGTTGCTCACTGTGAATAGGTATTGGTCTTCATGGTTTCTGCTCCTATATTGTAAATTCAATAAAGCCAGCATGTGCTGCATCTATCTAGGGTCTTTTCACTCTGATCTCCTCTCTGATAAAGGAAAGGGCCCCTCAGCCCCCACCTCCCTCACCTCTTTTATGAGAAAATTGTATTAATTTTTATTTTGAAACAGTCTCTTATTTTTAGAAGTTCTACCTTGAGTGGCATCAAGACTTGGAACTGTATTCATAAAGTGAGGCCAAGGGCTGCTGGCAAAATGCTTTTACTATTGCTTTTGCTCCAGTGGACTGGAAATCATGGCTTGAACAGATGGAAAGTATAGGATATACAGGTCAAAAAAGAAGAAACAGCCATGCAAAACAACCACAAGTCAAAAATTGCTCATTGCTACTGAATATTTTCTATTTCAAAACAATTATGTTTACAGCAAGCTCTATCTCCTTTTTAAGAGGAAATTTACTCCAAGGGGAACGTTCTAGAAACTGCTAAATACTGAAATATATAGGGAACACTACCTTATTTTTTTTTTTTCCCCTTTCCTTCCGTCCTACTCCTTTTCTATGCAGTGGAAGATTTAGAGCAGTAAACGTGAAACTGATGGACTGGTTTTAATTTTGTGAAATAGTTGGATCATAAGGGCCAAGATCTAGTTGTTTGGTTTTTTTTAATGAGCTAGAGAAATTAAAAATATTTGTCTTGACTCTGTATGGGTGTGAGAGTTAGAGGAAATAAGAGGGAGATAAAATGTAAATGACAGATAAATATGGAATGCTGCTGTATGCACTGGGTTGTAAGGTTTGACTGGAGCACTGAGCCTTTAGAAACAGACTGTTTTCTCAGCTTAATTCACACACTTGCTTCCTCTTTGGTCCTGGCCAAATCACTTCGCTTCTCTGAAGACATTTTATCACTGTTAATATCAACAATTATTTGAAGATGACATGCTGTATATCTTCCCAGTGAAGCAGGGAATGCCTTTAAATGCCTTTATAAAATCAGTGATTGAATGTCCTGTGTCTTTGTCTTATTAACTTCTCTTTATTTGAATGCAAATAGATTATTCATTGTATTCTTTGTAACTGGTCGCATGGAAAGGTTGTATGCAGAGCCACAAATAGTGTTGTATACCCTAGCCCAAAGAAAGCTGCTGTAGAGCCTGCAGCCACGTCTCTGACCAAACGCAAACCTCAAAGTTCCTTAACACTGACCAGCCGGGAACATAGAGCCTATGCAGGCCCAGAGACTGTTTTGTCATCATCTCACATGTTGATGACCAGAGAAGGCTGAAAATTCCAATCAAAAGGTATTGAAAGATCCCTGAAGTTTGTGGAAAAAGTTCTAGTCTATTTTGGTTTACTATTTTTCTCCAAATGTCAAGATGTGTATGCTGAAAACTGAAATTGAAAAGAAGTCTTTATCTGCAGGTTTTTTTTTGCTGAGAATAGAAACCATAGAAAGTATTATTTCATGTCAGTCCTTCAAAATGCTGTCAGTATTTAATGCTTCAGAGATTCTAGTGTTACGCAATTACAACTCCTATTTGCTGCAAGCCCAAATTTTATTGCTGGTTATTAACACTGTGCCGTGTTGCACACGTTACAATTAATATACATACAGATGCTATCGTTTTCCAAACTTAGGAACATGAGTTTTCTGAATCTAAAGTGTAGATATAGTTTTGTTCTATTAACGTATTTTTGCTGAGCCTAATAAACATAACCTTCCTTTTTCTTTTAAAAATGACAGTATTGATACTTTCTGCTTGAAACCTTTTAAATTTGTTTTCCTTTTTCTGAAGATAAATCAGCAAAGAAATGATAAAGATGGAATTGCCTTAATGTACTTAATGTCAGGTGTAGATATAGTCATGAGTGAATAAAGTTGTAGGGTTGTGGTTTGTTTTGTTGGTTTTTTTTTGGTTTGTTTTTTTTTTTTTAAACTATTCCGTTAATTATACTTAGTGAATCCTGTGTGCTAAATTTTACACAGTTATTAGTCTTAGAGAAGTGAAGTTCTGACAGCAGCTGATGATTAGAGATGGTCTAGTTTCCCCATTCTGAAGTGGAATCTGGGATACCGGAGTTTACCAGGACATTGGGAAATGGGCCTTTTTCCCCCTCCTCCATCTCTTTTTACATTATGATGTGAACTTTGCCAGAAACCAAAAGTACGACATAGTGTGCCGTGGTTAGATAGGGCAGCAGGAAGCATCCCAGTGTGCAGGGAGGGATGCAGGCTCTAATGCTGCTCCTGTTTTTGAGGAGTGCATTCTGCTTTTATTTTAAACTGCAATGTAGTTTGTGTTGCTATTGTTGGATGTCCTTAGCATATGAGGTGAGCATTGTATTCTTTGATTATCTGATGGGGACCAAGTCCACAGTGGTTTGTTCTGAGTTGGTTTTTTTGGGGGGGGGTGGGGGTGGGTGGTTTTTTTGTGTGTTTTTTTTTGTGTGGGTTTTTTTTTTGTTTGTTTGGTTTTTTTCTCATTCTTTCATGTTCACAGCATTGTGGCCTTAAGTATTTGCATTAGCCGTTGCTGCTGAGTACATAGCTATTGGAAAATCTCTTCATTTAGAGGAAATCCAATTTACCTTCACTAACAGCAAGAAATGTCCCAATTTTATACTGTTAAGTTGGTCTGCACTATCCTAACATTATATATATAGTTTTGATATGTCTATATTTTTAAACCAAACTTGGGGGTCAGAGATACGTAGGTATCATTTTTATAAACTGTTGAGAGGGTTTGTGGTCTGTCTATGGTACTTTTTTAATGGTGTCTTTCTGATGATAATTGTGAGGAATACAGTGACTAGTGTGAAGTAGTGAATAAGCAATGCTCATGGATAATTGGGACAATTCTTCCTCAAAGACCCCTAGAGTTTAGGTTGCATGAACCTCTTTCATGTGTCGTTCTATCTAACAATCGATCGATAATAATCCAGCAAACATGAAAAAGGCGGCATAAATACATGAGGGTAGCAGAGTCAAGATGATTAGCACTCAATTTATACAGCAAGAAAATTTGAACAAGACTGACATTTTATCAAGTTGCTTGTATGCTCTTCTAGCGCTAAGCTAAATCAGATTTTATTCTTAGTGCTGAACTAAATCACATTTTAGTAGTAGAAACAATTGGGCAGTAAGTGGTGATCAGGAAGGTTACCAGCCACATAAAACTTTGTAATAAGATGTGCTTTTCTTTAGGCCTTGGATTATGTGGCTATTTCATGGTATCCCAACCCTGAATTTGTACCTCTTCTGCCAGAGTGAAAAGTATCCTACCGTGCATTTTTCACTTCTTCTATAGCTTTGGTTTGTTCTGCCACTTAAACATCACCTTTCACATTCTGGTTTAAACAGCTCCTAAAAATATTCTCTTCTCCACGACGCACATAACTGGCTTCCCCACCCTCCCCCTTCTTTTAACTGAACTTTTGGCCTACTTTGGCCAATTTAAAACTAAAGAGAGAAGAGGAATTAAAAGATGCCTCTGATTCTTTTGAACTGCAACAACTGTTCCACTGACGTAAAACTGAATTCAGTATTTTCCCTGGGTTCTTTGTCCTTGCAAAGAACAGGGTAAAGAATGTAAAATTTAAAATCTGTTGTTATTTCTTCAGTTTTAAAAAACACTCCAGATCACTGAGTTGGTTACCTGACTGATGGTCACCAGGTCATAATCTCTTCCAGTGGCAATATAAAAGGCTGCTGAACTGGAAATACACGGCCCCTTAATAAGCATTAGCTCCCCAGGTTGCATTGTTTCCCCTGCCTTGGTACTTTTTTTGGAACTTTTACTATAATCTCTTCACCATAAGATGATGCCATAGGCAAAAGGAAGTTTATTTTGGCAATATGACCTTAGCAGATCAGGAAGTCTGTATCTGATTATAGCAGCTTCTAGAATTTGTATATCTTATGTTAGTAGTTGAATATTACTCTGATTTTTAGAAGACATTTTTAGAAGACATTTTAGTGCAATTAAGGTAGCTTCAGAAGATCTGGTGTTTCTTCCATCTTCTTGCCTTAGCCAAAATTTGGTAAAATGCCTTTGACAAAATGTAAGGAATGACCAAAAGACAGCTTCTGGTGCTAAGGAAATCTGGAAACTTAACTTGCCTAATCCTTCAGAGGGAGAACAGGATAACAGATGCAGCAGTCTGAGTCTTTTTTTTTTTTTACACAGACTAGAGGTAAAGTGACTGTTTAGGAAAGGCAACAATGCCTGATGCTATTTAACAGTACTGTGAGATTTTAAACAGCAAGGTTACAGTATCCTCAAGGTTTCCAGGCCTTGTAGCTTGGTTTGCCCTTTTTGTAAAGGTGGCGTTTAACAAGGTGAATCGCTCTGGGCTGACACCTCAGTCAGGTTGTGTTCAGTGGCATAAACTGGAGAAGTGACATGTTGAAGTGAGTGGGAGTTATGTACTGGCACCTAAGATGATGACAGTCTTGTTCTTGTGTCTTCATTGTTTCATCTTGTGTCTTTCATTGTTTCGTGTAATAAATATTATTTCCTAATATAAGCTTGTACAGTGATGGCCTTTCTAAAGTAGTGTTGTGGTGAAATCACACCTCTGCTACTGCCTGGTAAAAGGCTTCACTCTCAGGGGATTGTGTTTTTGTTTCTTTAGTTTTTTTGGGATTTCTTTAGGAGTGGGGAGATTTGACGTACTACAAGTTAAATTTCTGGAATCAACGTCTCTGAGTTTTATTTTCTTCCTGTAGAACTTCTCAGTTCTCAGTGGAGAAAACATTAGAGAGTCCTTTGTGGTAAGAAATGAAACAATATGAAAGGCGGCTGTCAGGTCTGTGCTAGATAAATGGAAGACAGATGGTAAGTGTGATTGGCACTGACAGGGTGTGAGCTGCCTTGTTTGCAGGTGCTGCTCCTGTCATCCATCACACTTGCACCTAATAGTGGGAGATGTCACTGTGATGTACTTAAATCCCCAACTGACTGATAAAGTGAAGCCAACAGGAAGAAGGGTTTTGGTGAGGGCATTGTACTGGGAACAGTGTGACTTTAAGGTGTGTTAACACAGATAAAGAAACATCAAACATTGTGTTTTGAGATAACACAGAGTGCGTGCTGTTTTGCCGTGTGCACGCTCTCCCTAAAGCTGTTTGATCTGTGCAAGGATTTCTCATTGTTTTATCAGGACCAGGAGATTGTACATCTCACATCAATGTCTTCTCTGAGCTTGGGGCCAGGGACAGCCCTCACAGTGAGTCACTGCCCATCTGCCTCCCATTTCCTTGAGAGTAAACCAGTTTCATGCCGTTCTTGTGGGGTAAGGAAACGTGCACCTTGAGAAAGTTCAGAGGCTGTCACAATGCTGAGTTCATGTCTGCTCTGAATGCCTATTTCTAAAGCAGGGACACAAGGCTGGTGCAAAATCCAGTGCGAACTTTCTTTCTAGTTCTGATGTGCCTCAGCCACTATGTGAACTCACACATTGAGGAACAACAGACATTTCATTAGGAGGGAAGTAACATCTTTGGTTTGAAATTATTGAAATGTTTTTATTTTCACAATGTTGCGTCACGTTTTTTAAGTGTAGCAGTTATCCAGAATGAACATACTCACATGAAATGCTTCAGGCAATCTCAAAAGTGCATTTTTGATCACAAAGAAATGTAACATTAGTTTCCCAGTTCTAATGGCAAATCTGAGCCCTTTTAGATTTTTTTTTTTTAATCTGTTACTTAAAGAAACAGATCTGACACATCCTTGTAACACCTGTGTAAAAACATGGTATATTTTAATAAATTGTCTTGTTGCTTTATTTGATTCCACTTATTCATGGATGTCAATTTTCCAAACAAAAGATCTTTCATGTCTGCAAAAATCAGAAAATCTACCCATGTCTTCTTGCTCACTGTTAAAATACAGTATGAGTGAATCTTCAGCTTTACTCTATGAGGAACAGTGGCAAAAATCAACCAAAAGCAAGTACAATTGGGAAATAGGATTATCTGCTTTTAATGTATCCTCTGTAGCTCTTCACCATGTTGGGCGTTGGAAGCTTACCTCTCCAAGCATCCTTTGTGCTGCCCAGAGATCCTCTGCCAAAAAACTCTTCAACCAGATGGATATGGGGCTTTAACCTGGTACAGGAGTGTGGTCCCAAAGCTCAGTTTCCTCTGCTGGTGTTCATTTGACTTTGAAATACCCCAGGAACTGATAGAGCTGGGGGTAATCTTTGTGCTGGCAGACCTCAAGTAGAGATGTTTCATTTCAATCTGCCTGTTCTGCTCCCTGGCAAACTGCTTCCTCTTCCTCTTTCTTCTCCTCCTCCTGTTTCCACAGCATCCATCGCTTTTCAGACCAGTTTTCTCTCTCCTTGTTCCTGTGTTGCCAGTCATAAGGCAAGCAGTGTCACTAAGATGCCTTCCTGTTGTGCTGTTCCTGCCACCACTGCTGGGAAAGATAACCTTCATCTCTTCTCCACATTACTACTTTTAAACCACTGATCTGTATATTTCCTCCCTGCGCTTATTTATACAGTTTTATTGTTGCTATTATCTATTGTTACTTTGTGCTTTCCAGTTTTGCCAAATGTTACATCACAGGCAATTGCCTTTCCTGTCTATTGACTGGCTTTATTTTCCTTTGTTCCAAGAATATGACTGGTTCCTAGGCCTTCTAGGAAAACTTAATCAGGTATTATTTTCCTGATGAAAAATTCAACACCACAACAAAAATTCAATTCTTTTTTTTTTTTTTTTTTTTTTAAATTAGCAGGAAATGGAGATCTGCTGCCACTCCCTGCCCCACTACCCCCCCCCAGCCAAGAATATATAATAATACTCTTGAACACTCAGTGCAGCATATTCTCTGCTGTAGATATCTTTAGAAGCTTCATTATTGAAACATAGGATTAGTGATACGTTTATAGGTATATATTTAACAGCATTGAGTACAGTTATTGTCAGTATAGAGTTTGATTTTGATATTTTGATAGAAATTGAAATACTGGGAGCCTGTGTCCAAATCTGAGTGTTATTTTATTTGAATTTTTAATTTGTTGTTAAATACTCTTTGAGTAAAAACTTATATTCTCATGTTCTTCAAAAACAAAGGGCCAATTCTCCCCGTACTCTAATAAGGGCACTGCAGTGGATTTGGTGCTGTACAAGCTGTACTGGGCAGAAATCAGCCTGTGCAAATTGCTCTGTTCTGTTGCAGTGAAGTCAGAGGATCTGGCTCACAAAATATTTTATAGCTGCTGCAATGGTTCTCTGTGACTTGTCTATGTCACTGTGCAGTTATGTGATGTAAGGAGAGGAGGAGTCTGCACCAAAGTAATGTAGAGAAACTTTATTTTCCTACTTTATTTAATTGTGATATTCACATTCCTTTTGCAAATGTGTCCTGTGAACTTTGGTGCAACAGGCTTTATAAAGGCTTATCAACAAAAAGATATATCTTCATAAATTTTTGGATCTAATACCTAAAATTTCTGAAGTGTTGGGTTTAAGGATTGTAGTTTGTTGAGCAATTGCCTATTTTAAGTATTCATTACTCAAGCTAACAGATACTGAAAATGACTTTAAATCATCTGGTGGGTTTTTCCTTGCTTGCTTGCTTTGTTTCGTTATTTTATTTAAGGTATACAATTGCTTACTTCTAGTTCTTGAACTTTTAGGGTTCACTTATGAAGGTTTTTTTTTCTCTGCAGCTAGAAATGCTAATTGACTTTGAGTTATCAATGTAAAATTAAAAAAAAAAAATCCTGTGTTAAAATACTCTTACTGAAATGTGCCTGTTACTTAGCTCTTATGAAGACAGTAATTGCTTTGCTAGTCTGTAGGTTGGAGCAATCTGTAAAACCTGAAAGAACTGTGTCAGTCGCCACCAGCTGAAGCAATTGTTTGTGGACAAATTCAAACCCAGAAGGGGAAAGCCAATTTTCAACATTACCACTGTAGTTCAGAGAAATGTTTAAATAGGCCTTCCATTGCTTAAATGGAAGGGGGAAGGAGGTGAGCTGTAGGTATGCGTGTTGCTAAGAGAGAAAGGAGCTACCATGAAGAGAATAAACATCATAGCTGCTGGAAGGAACAATATAAACTTGTAACAGAGTTTCAGCAAGAGCAGCTATTGTATTTGCCTCTTTCATATATCCTGGTTCCTCTTGACTAAAACACCTTCTTGTGATAATACTGTCTCTCCGCCAGCATCATTTCCATCTTTAACATAGATGTTGGAGCAGCAGAAAGCAGCACTTTTTTCCAAGTGTTCCAGCAGTGACAAGTGCCAGATTCAGCAGTAGGAGGGCAATATTCTGAGGGCCAAGGTGAGCTGGGAGGGAGGGAGAAGGAAAGAACAAAGAGAGGATGCTCAATCTCCAGGCCAAACAGAGTCAGTGGATGCCATATAGGGGATAATTTTTCCAGTGCCAGACTGGAAAGACTGTAACCAGGGCAATTTCTAGCATTTTTCAGAAACAGATTTATTTCAAAGAAGTGCTGTTCACAGGAGTTATAGAAGATTTGCCATAGCACAGTGTTTTGGGAACCCAGCAGTAACTTGCTATACCTCAGAGTCTCTGGTGGAATTCACAGCTGGGTGGCAAAGCTGCTCCATGTACAGTTTAGTGATGGCACATAATTTCAGAGGGACAACTTTGTATGGGACAGTGTATCATAGCAGGATGATGTACGGGATGAATGTACGGGTTTTGTTGCACAATTAGAAATTCACGGAAGCAGACTGATGGTCTGTGCAAGTATCTATACACACTCACTAATCTGGTTGCGTGATTTGGAAATGGCACCGGGATGAGTCAGGGTGCACAAAATCTGTGTGCATGAATTTCAGTTACCTCATGCTTTTGAATATTGGCATCATTTTTTTTTTTTTAAACATAAGAAAATATACAGATATAGGCTTGATACAGAACAAGATGCATGAACAACTTTCTGTTGTACTGACGTATTCAATATTTTACTTCTTGCTGCCTAAGGAATAATCTGAGAGTTTTGTACTCTGATCTCTAAACAGATGACACAGTTGAGATAGCTTGTGCTGCTAGAAATAAGTCCAGGAAATCATTGTATCAACCATACCCTCATTCTGGTGACCTACAGTCCCTTAGGCTTTTGGAAATCCCCAACAGTTCTCATGCACAGGGTGTCAAATAGAGAGCAGAGCTTCCTAGAAACTTGTTTGTGATGGTGCAGATGTTCAACCTGTGCTGAAACACAATAAGGAAACCAAACCCTAGGACTTCACACATCTGTCGTGACTGGGAGCTTACTCTAGGACATGCAGGATCCTGCACATGTTGGCAAGTTTCAGGAATTCAGTGTAAGTTTTCCAATGTATTTTAATAATGAGGGAATAAGGGGAACTTCTTTCATTGTATTATTCTAACTGCTTGAGCCTTTTGATAAAGGGAATATATTAGCTCTCGCTTAAAAATTCTCTAAGCCAAATATCTGTGGAGAAGTGCTTTATGCATGGCTTTGAAATCTTGTAATAATTAGGTGGATAAAACAATCTAGAATACTTGAAAAATCTAATTATTTAGCTAAGCAGGCTTAGACTTTCTTAATCATCTAGAGTCAATGATACTTTTCAGCTGTGAGGGAAGGCAGGAAGAGCCTGGCTGTTCAGGTTTTTTGGTTGTTTTTTTGGGGGGTTTTTTTTGGGGTTTTTTTTTTGTTTTGGTTTTTTTTTTTTTTTTGAAAATAGGCTCCAAATGTCAATTCAGGAATGTTTTAAAATAGCAAGCCATTCACCACAGGCTTGCAAATGGATGGACTAGGACCTAACTGAATAAATAAGTTCGCTGCAGGGAAAGAATTGAAAGAGAAAAAGGAGGAGGGAAGAAAGAAGGGCATTCCCCAAGATAAATTAACATCTGTGAAATAAGACACTCCTAAATGTATGCTAATGGCCTAAATGTTTCCATATTCAATTAAGTAATAAGTCCCGAGTTGGCAATATCATCCCAAAACATTCATTTACTGAGCGAAGGCTCCACTGGGATAGCAGAGGCACCATAATGAACTGACGTGGGCAGTAAGACATGATAATGCCTACTTTGGAGGGAATTACTGCTTTCATAATACAATTTACAACAAGAATTTAGTTGTTAGAAGGGTTTTTTTTTTTTTTCCTCTTCATTATGACAGTGTAATTATGACTCCAGTGGCTCAGAATAATTTCAAGAGGAGTGAGTTACCAAAGCTTTTGTACTAAGTATTCTTAGGCACTTTGAATATAGGACTAAATGCTGCTGCTTTGATAAATAATAATTAAATGGAAGGCTTGCATAGGACAGCAGCCTGGTTACAGCTGATCTCATCCTCCTTCACTGTGTTCCACTTATAATGTACTTAATGTGTTCTTTTTTTTTACATGTATTATTGCTTATCCATATCACTAAAAAAAAAAAACCAATCAACGTCACCATCCTTCTTTACAGGTGGAGAATTGGAAGTATAGGCAGGCTGAATCGAGCTTTTTGTGTTCTCTGAGCCAGGCTGTCTGAGAGCTGGGAACAAAACAAGGGGGATTTTGAGACTTAGTGTGGTGCCCATTGCGATAGAGTCAATTAAACTATGCTCGTTTATTCTAGTTGGGGCACTGGTCTGTTACACAACTGCAGCAAAGAATAACAGACTCACAGGTATCTCCAAAAGAAACCCTTGCGTGTGTGCCAGATAGAGCCATGTTTCATTGGTATAAATCCCAAAAACATAAAAAGAACATTATTTCCAGGGCCTGCAACTAACAGCACTGGCACCCAATATTTATCCAGATCCTTGCAGATGTTTCAGCTGTGTAACCTGAAAAATCTGTCATGAGTGTTTAGAATTGTGCAGGTGGTTGGTGCTTGCTTGTTATGAGTGTGGGAGTACTGGCCATTTTGAATAGACTGAATTTTCTTCAGCCATTTATCCATAACAGCTGTCTAGAATCTTTCTAGAATTTATTTCAAAACTACATCTAAATGCAGTGAAAGATGTTTGCAGTGGCTACTCAAAGCTGTAAACAATTTATGAAGTCATTGTCTAGTAGACAGTCTTTCACTTTAGTCTTTAAACTTGAATGAGTGGGTTTGAACGTGGAAATCATCCTTATTGATGTTTTGTGCCCTCTATGGTTGCATTCAGTTTTAGGGGGTTTTTTTTTGTTTTGTTTTTTTTTGTTTTGTTCTGTTTTCAGACCAACCAGGCGCTGTAACGTCCTCGCTGTTAGCAGTCTTTGTTTGGAATAACTGCTTCTGAATACACTTGATGTAGTTTTTTTTGTTCTTTTTCTCTATAGTTGTCTTAGCAAAAGATTGTAAAATGTGGCACTTGGCATATATTGCAATGCTCTTGTAAGATAGAACCTTATTGTGTGCAATATGCTTTTCTATTATTTTTCTTTCTGAAAACAACTGTGAGATTGACTGCAGGTTTGTTTCTTAAGGCAGTGTTTGGAGAATCTTTTACAATTATGGCAAACTTCTCATCTTCCTATTGTAGTAATCTGGCTTTTTCTAGAAGCCGAACTGGAATTACTGGAGCCTGGAAAGACAGCTCAGCTAAAACAAAAGCTATCTGCTCTGGTGAGGTATTTTGTTCAAGCTTGAAATCAACAGCTTAAATGTAATGCATGCCCTTTCGTGCATCGACACTGTCACAGTCTGTGGGTGATTGACATATCCATGAAGAGGAGGAGGATTTGATAATTCATTCATATCACAGGCTTGTTACCGATGGAGTATTTGTTTCCATAGGTGACTGCAATACCATTTGAAAGTCAGGTACCAGTAACTTTGGAACTATGTCAGAGTTAGATCTTGATGGATCTAGATGACACTTGGAAAAAAATCCCAGTGTGTCTATGGAGCATATAATTCATTCCTAGAGGCATTGACAAGAAACTTTTAGACCCTTGGTAGTCAAACTGGAAGATGCTCTTCGCAGGACCCTAATGAATACAATGTGCTAGGAAGCTTTGGAAAAACTGGAAATGAATAGTATGTAATTATCAGATGTGTAGTCTGGTCCCAATTGGGGCTGAACTATGACGCTTGTATTGCTTAAAACTAAAAAAAAAGCTAATCTAAAACAATAATAGATAAAAAGGACTTTTACATTTGTAAGACTCATTTTATCTTTAGATTTCATAGTCTTTTACAAAAATCTGACTCCATTTTGCAGTCAGGTGAGCTGAAGCAAGAAAGAAATATGAGGCTAAATTGCTCAGTGTCAAGTCAACAGGAGAGTTTATTATTTTCCTTTTACACAGTCCTAGGATGCCTCACAGCCTCCCTGTTTGGTATATTAAACACACCGGTAGGTTTTGAACATAGGTCAGACAATACATAGGGAATAGCTAGGAATTTTTTCTCCTTTTGTGATTTAATAGACTCTCGTGCTCTGTTTGCCCTCTGAGGGAACCAATAGATTTAATATTCAGTTTCTCTCATCTACCATCAGAATGCAAATATGCCAGATGAATATGTTTTCAAGAATACTGAACCTAATGGGCATGTAAAAACCTAGTAATTCAGTTGTTTGTCTGCTCTCGTATATAATTGTTTTCAGTAGTAGGCAGATCAACCACATCATTACAAAAGACCCAGGAAATGCTATAGCTGGGCAGACCTGGACAGTGAGACATCTCAGTGTGGGCCAGCGACAGATTTCTGTGTGGCTTCTCTTGCTGGAACCAAACAAAGAAACACAACGTATTCGGCCATTTTCAGTGCCCTGTGAATACCAGTTGGAATATGCTGCTTTGAATACGTAACCATGTTAATAACCAAAATTTAGCATTTGATCAACTGTGATCTGAAGCAGCAATGACAGACTTTCAATACTGTACGTGCCACCCAGGCAGAAATGTTGAAAGAGCAGACAGGGCTTTCTGGCTGATATAGAAAGGATGCAACCATCTGTTTCTGACCTTCGCAAGCCCCTGAGCTTGTACACAAAAGAAGCTATATGTAAAACAAGAAAAATAATTCAGATGACAAAAGACAAAAAAAGTTATGAGAACAGCAACAAACAGACAAACTAGCAATGAGCTGTCTGGTTCCCTACCTGCACTAGGCTGATGTTAAAGCCATTTGGAACAATCAACTGTACCGACTTGAGCTGGGAGTATATACAGCAGTATATGCTATATTTCATAGTATGTGTTTCATTGAGTGCCACTATAGTGCCACCATTTTTTCAACATTTTATTTTACTTCTATAGGCTGAAATAGTTAATCAGAGCTCAGATGTGAAGAGATAAGCTACTGTTATCAACTGTATGTATTCTTCCAAGGTGAATTTGGATAATAAACTGTTTTATCCTAGGGTTGTCATCCCGAGAACAAGATTAGAGTTATGACGTGCAGTAAGTGCAGCTCAGGAATGCTCTTCAAGTGAAGACTTCTACCAGAAGCAGCCCTATGCCTGGGGGACGCATTAGTCTTAGTGTAGGCTTGGGGCTAGGCACGAGCGAGTCTCACACTGGACAGAGCTGGGTCTGTTCCCACACAGAACTTCATAACTGAGTCTCTTTTCTTTTTTTTTTCCTCCTTGTGCTAAGCATGGATGTGCATGTGTTAGCATCAAGCCTGGCCCCACAGCAACGTGGTGCAAGAAAGATGAAGCTTCTGCATGGCAGCTGGGGTTAGGGGTTCCCCACCAGCTGAAAAGCATTAGGACTTCCACTGGTAAAAGAAACTCATGGATTTGACTGAAACCTGAGCATCAGCTTTCAGTGTCCGTGACTGCTGAAAGACTAATACTGAATGCAGTGCTGTCAAAATGAGTTTTGTGTTTGAGGGATGCCTTGCTGCTGCAGTACTGACATTTCACATATTTGCAACTCTGGGCTGTAGCTTCTATTCCAGTTGGACAAGTTGTGGTTTGGCATATTCCCCAAGCAGTCCTTTCACTGCAGTGTTTTGTTTTGCCACTCATCCTTGCCTGGTCATATAATCTAGTGTCATTAGGGCTGTGCAGGATATTCCAAAGTAGTTTAATGGATAATTTTCTTCAGAGTATTTGTAAATAAATTCCCCTCAAGACCCGTTTGCATCTTTAGGTGGTCTTAATAACAAGCTAGTTGATGCTAAAACAGCAGTGCTATTACTTTCAAGTCAGCTTTCCTCACCTTGAGGCTATATCCATGAGGAGTTTAGGAAAAAGAGGTTATAATTTGCTTTTGCAGACATTTCTGGGGACTGCAGTGTTCTACCTGGGGCTGAGTGACATTCTAAGAGGTGTGAAATTCCTTTCTAGCTTTGAAAATACAAAAGAAAAGTCACAGACATCACTTTAATTTGAACCCTGGAAATGAATTGAAGTCCCATGGAGCATTATGTGGTAGGGGCAGGTGCGTCAGGCTCGGCAGTGAATGGCTTTGGCAGGCACTTACTGATGGTGGTGTGGATGTGCCGCAGGGGAGAGTGAGGAGGTGTGTGGGGCTTCATGTCGTTGCTTCTTTTATATGCAGGAGGGTTGTGCAGGGGAATCATTTTACCAATGTCTTTTTGCTCTTAAAAAGTTACCTTCACAAATTACTCTACATCCTCTTAGACAGTTCGTGTACTCCAACAGCATAATTTTTGTCTCCTTGTAAGTAACGTGTGAGTACTTCCACTTCTGTAGCGTTATCTAATTTTCCCTGCTCTTTGGAAATGCGCTGCATTGCAACAGGTACAAACAGAGCAATCCTGAACAAAGGGTTGACTGGTCTCAGAAATACTTGAGCATAGAGATTCAGGTAGAAATCCCAAATCTCCTTACTTAACTTCCTAGCTACCAGGAAGTTCATAGTTGCCTAGAGTTTAAAAATATAATGTTACTTTGGCACCTGCCACAGCTTTTTCATGTACTCTGAACTGTAATCATTTTGATTTTGGGGGGAAAAAAAACCCAAGAGGTGATCCAACATAACTTTTTTTTTTTTTTTTTTTTGCAGTAAGTTCTGAAATCAATATGAAATGGCAGGAGGAATTATGAAGCATAGATGTTTTGAGTTCTGTGGTCACAGTATTTCTGATGATTACTAAGACACCTGAATTGTTGAATCAAGCACTTGTAGGTTATTTCTTGCCTGATATGGGGTTTACAATTTAGAAAAGCGTTTGGGTAGACTCAGTCAGAACAAAAGAAATAACACTTTGATGAAACACAAGCTGTGTGTTCAGAGCCACCAGCAGTGATGGTGTTGCTGTTCCCACTCACTGCCAGAAAATACCGTAGATGCTGGAGCAGTCGCCCAGTAGAAGCAGTGTATGAACCAGGGGGTTGGGTTATGCATGGACCTCTCCTGTGCAGCTGGATCACTGCATATGATGGTTGCTGGTGTAAACTGGATCTAATCTCACTATCAGGTGTGCATCACTGTCTGGGATCCTGGCTGGACCATGCTGTGGTTTCCTTCCTGATCACACACCTGGTTTTCCTTCTTTGCAGAAGCAGTCATAGGAGTGAGCTAGTATGAACCTAGGTCTTGTCCCAGGAGGAATTCAAGCGCAGATTGGAGCACCCAGAAGTAGGAGCTTGAAGGTGCTCCCTGGTCTCGTGGTCTTGACGTAGCTAGTGATGCTTATCTAAATGCTGTAGAGCAATCTGTGTTGGAAAAAGGATTTTAGATTGCCTTCAGTGTTTCCTTTTGTCTGGTTTAGCTATCTCTATGCAGACAGCACTAGGTGCTGGGGAAGTGTTGTAGTTTTGTTTAGTGAGGGGGGCCTAAGGTGGCAGCTTCTGTAGGAAACTGCTGGAAGTCGCTCCCCTTTGTTCAGTGGACTCGGCCGGGCCTAGGGCGGACCTCCTGCTGGCCAAGGCCGAGCCAGTTGGTAGCAGAATGTTCTGTGATAACGGATTTAGGAAGGGGAGAGAAGATGTGAAGAGGCTGAGCGGGGCCAGAGGCGCACAGGGGGAGGCGTGAGCCTTGTGAGCCTTGCAGGCTTCACCCTCTGGCCTCTCACCAGGTGGCTGACTGGGCCCAACTCGGCCTGGCCCGGCTGCAAGAAGTGGAGAGGAAATGAGCCGGATGATGTGAAGAGATTCTGAGAGGCGTCTGCCAGCCTGTTGTGAAGAACTCTTCTTGTGAGAGAAACAGCTGCAGATGCCAAGGTCAGTGAAGAAGGAGGGGAAGGAGTAATGCGGCTCCTGGCCAAGATTCCCCTGCAGCCTGTGGTGACGACCATGGTGGAGCAGGTTGTCCCCCTGTAGCCCATGGAGGTTCACAGAGGAACAGAGATCCACCTGGAGCCCATGAAGGACCCTGCACTGGGGGAGGTGGATGCCTGAATGCGGCTGTGGCCCATGGAGGGCCCGCTGGGGCAGCCGTTCTGGAGAGACTGTGCTCCGTGGAAGAGATGATCCACGCCGGAGCAATTTAATGAGGGACTGTGGCGTGTGGGTGGGACCCCACACTGGAGCAGGGGAGAAATGTGAGGAGTTCTTCCCCCAACGATGAAGCAGTGGTGTAAAACAATGCATGATGGACTGACCACAACCCCATTCCCTCTTCCCCCCTGTGCCACTCGGGGGGGAAGGTGGTAGAGATAATGTTAAGCTCAGGAAGACGGAGGGGTGGGGGGACGTTCTCTCTCATGATCCTGCTGTTTTTAGTAATAAATGAATAGTTTTCCCCAAGTCGAGTCTGTTTTTGCCCGTGACAGTAACTTTAAGGATTTCTCCCTGTCCTTATCTCAAACCTCGAGCTGTTTTTTCTTTTATTATCTCCCTCTGTTCTCTCAGAGGGTGGGGGGAGTGAGAGAGAGACTGGATAGTCTGGTCCCAGTCTGGGCTGAACTACGACAGAAAGCCATTCTTAAGGGAGTAACTCTACCCTTTTGCAAGGAACTAGGATGTCTGACTGAGTCAATAAATGTAACTCCACCATTGCTTTCTTGAAAGTTAGGTGAGCAATGCTCATGGATTTTTGAACTGAGCAACCTAAAATTGAAAATGAGCTGCAACATGTATTTAAGAAGCCATATTTTCGAAGTGATTAGATCTCACTAAATCTGTGTGGCAGCATATGATTAGTAACCAGCCCAGTTCCTATTAGAATAGTCTCTTATTTATGACTGACCAACATACCCTTATCTGTCATCACTTCACTCTTACAATCTGTTTTCTAAATAAAATCATAACTTAACCATATGCTTGGCAGAATTATGTAGCAGCTTTACTGTGTTTATTTTTCACTCTGCTGTATACATCAGTCTGCACTCAGTTTGAAAGTCTGTTCTTTATTGCTGTTGTAAACCCAACTGGGCCATTCATATCCTGTGGGTATGAGAGAACAGCCATTCAGATTCAGATTTGTCCAGTGACAGAGTGTAGAAGGCAGTATGCAAAACCTTTGAGATGCATTGCCTTTCCTTCACAATGATTATAGTTTAAAGGTTTGAGATTTACAGAAAATTGTTTCGTGTACCTTATAGTGCACTGTCTCTTTTTTCCCCTCTGATTAGCAATCAATATTTTATAGGATGAAACAGAAGCAAGTTGTTCAGTTGTTGGACTTACTTGGCTTAGTCAGCATAAAAAGGGGCTGGGTACAATGCTTCTGTGATACAGTGATTTAATCTTTGAAGAATATGTTGTCAGCTGATTGGGGGAATTAAAACCTGGCCAGCTGCCATACAAAACTCAGCAAGAAACCACTAAATCTTTATGGTTCATAGGGAAAGGTTGGCTTGAAGTCAGAAAATAGATATAAACAGTGAGAGAGGACACTTAATATATATATTCCAATCTCAATAAAATGGACTTCATCTCAAATACATGTCAGGATGACTATGTATTTCTTTGAAGATGATAACTGAAGTTATTAAGCCAAAAGAACTGATTGTCTCAAATCTTAATACAGTCTCAGGAAGAGAAAAATGGCGTTGCACCAAGGAAGAAAATGAGACCTCATTCTGTGCCAGTCACTTAGGCAGGCTTTGCAAATCAAAGTCATTAGGGCAGACTGCAGCTGGACTTCAGAAAGTGATATGATGTGGGTTTGGCACCTGAATGCGTTTCGTTTAGGTGATGACTTTGGGATTTTTTTTTTTTTTTCAATTCATGGGTAATGCTTTCAGAGTGCTTTCTAGCACCGAAGTGACTTTGTAGCCTGGATCCTGTTGATTGCTAATGGTGTTGTGTTCCTGCGGTGTCTAGAAGCTCCTGAAATTGTGTTATGGAAAAGGTGCATCTTGGAGGGGTGACTGCGTAGTTGGGAGTGGTTACTTCTATAGGTTCTTTCTGGTTTTGAATGTTATCAGCAAAGGACTGCATAGCTTTAAGCCTGATTACTCTGGTTGTCATAGAGCCAGCATTGGTAGGACTCCGTTCAGTGAAGAACTGTATGCATGTGCTTTACTTTGTCCATGTGAGTGATGCCTTACAGAGATCAACAGTAACAAGCAGAAAGGGATGAATTCCTGATTTGAGGATATATTCCCTAGGGACAAGTTGGCATTTTTTTAATCTGTCGAACTACTAATAAACTAATTCATCTTTTCAATACATCCTATTTTCAAAATAGGAAATATTTTCAAAGATTTAAAAAATAATTTAGAAAAATGTATCAATGTGTAGTCTACTATATAGCAGAGATAACCTGGAAAATGTTATAAACGTGGCACTCTTATAATAATAGTCTGGGGACTACTGAAGTATAAACCACAGTAACAAATCGGACTAAGTGGAGCTCAAGTTGATAAATTACATCACAGTAACACACGGAAACCACATAATGGAGATTCTTGGACTCTCAAAAAACTTCTATTTATGTGACAGAATTAAAATTAGCCTTACATGTATGTTATTTATACTCTGATATTAATAGTCTGTTTCGAGCAGAACTCGAAACTAGAGTTTCTCTATTTAGTGATAGGGTATTTAAAAATAGATTAATAATGGCAAAGACTAATTTAGTGAAGTGACAATAATTTTAGAGTAATAATATGCTTATTTGTAATACACGTAGTGCCATCTCTTCTACATTCCTTTCTGTACGCTAAATGCCCCCTTCTTTTTATTGTATGTAAATTATGTGCTACCTTACATTGTCAAAAATTGTACTTATCTTTACTAAGCAGTAATTAGTAACTGCATTACAAAGTCCTGTCTTTAATGGTCTGGTAACAATGCAAGAAAGATTGGGCAATAACAGTAGAACAGATCCTTTCCTCTGGAGTGTGACAGCCTGTGAATGTTCTCCTGGAATACAAAGGCCTTTAAAACATCCTGTAGCTCTGAAGATACAGAACTGCCAGAAATGTTTTCCTGGGAAGGGAACTGCAGATATGACAAGGACAGATTTCTGTCTTTAGTAGGATGGAAATGTAGTTAGACAAAAGCAAATCGAAGTGCAAAATTTTTATTTAGATGAGTGAATTTTGGGAAGCTTTAGTACCTTAGGAAAGCTAATAGATGTTGGTACCTCTTTCAGTTTAAAAAAAGAACAGTGCCTCCTGATTCCATGGGAAATTTACAGGATCAATTATACACATCTGTTTTTGAGAATATTTATTAAACTTGTTCAGAAGTTTTATAGATGTCTCAAAACTACTGGTGAAAATGAAGTACGTTCTGGAAGCAACATGGCTTAATTTGAGATATATTATGGATGCTGCAAATGTTCCCAACCTTGAATAAATTATTTCACATATTTTTAAGTACCTGTCTAGGAATCTTGAAATGAGAAACATACATAATAAATAATTTATTGTGCAGAACGGGAGCAAATATGTATATTACATCCTTTGATTTAAAAATACGTTTTGCTGAGCAAAGCCATGCGATTTAGTACAGCTTTGCAATATACTGCTGTTTCACCAGTGTCTTAAAATAAACTTCTATGCAATGAACCTGCACTGTCTTCAGTGGCCAATGAAATGAATGGGCAGCTTTCTAGCAATAGCAATGTCAACTTTACAATTCAGTGCTCTTGAGTAAAAGCCTTTTTCTGTTTTTCTGGTCCTAGAGCTTATTTTGCGAGGGACTGGTTTCCTACTGCAAGCTAGCAGAGTTTTGAAGCAGCTCCAGTATGTGTCAATGGCAACAGCCAAAATTTCTGAAGGGATTTCTAAGGAAGCCAGAAAGAAATTAATGGGCTGAGATGTTCCTTGATTATAAGTAAATATCGTGGTTTTTATTGCATGAATGCTAAAAGGAAAAGACCAGAAAAGAGAGATGAGAAATTGTGAACATGGAATGGAGATCACATGGAGAGCTCCTTAGGGATAAAAGTGAGAATGAGGCTTTGCAAATTTCTGAGCAGGCAAGAACACACAAAAGTAGTAGTTTTCTTTGTTTAGGGAAACAGGATTTGGAGACTGCCTGGAAAACTCAAATTCTGTAATTCATTCCTTTTAAGGTTGTTAAAACACTGAATAAACTTTGTGGGTGCAGGGGTTCCATTTAATCTATGATCCTCTGTGATCTTACCCATGAGAAGCTGAGCTAGAGAGACGTGTTTGCAAATGCGAACATTCATCTTGCGTGCTTCATTCTGAGGTATGTTCTGTGACAGACAATCAAGATTGGATTTTGGGAAGAACCGGGAGCTTGTAGAATCCTTTGAAGAAAATACCATTTCTGAATTTTGAATGCCAGCAATAATATAGTCCAACTTTCTGACTGCACTTTTTTTTTCTATCAAGTGTGTGACAGGAGAAGAGACCTGCTAGTAACTACTCTATTTCTGGTGCATGGCCTCACCCAAGTGTTCTTTGGCACTTGCTTTGCACAGCATGGTACAATTAATATTTTTTTTTCCTGTAAATATTTCTTTCAAAGGAGCAATACATAAGTCTTTCTTAGAGCGTTGCTGGTAGCCTGCTTTATGTCACTCTAATAGTCACTCACTTGACATACCATGAGCTATGGTGAAGTGATTCCAGTTTCTCTGTTTCGCTCCCCAAAGCAGGTGAGAATATTGTTAGAGGAACATGGCATATTGAGGATAGCAGAGCTCATTTTATCTCCTCCTCATGTTCCAGTTGAGGGGAAGTTCTCTGCTATGACGCCATTTAAAAAGCCACTGTGTCATGATTGCGGGGTAAATTGGTTCCAGGAGCCCGAGCCAGTGTGTGTGAGTCCAAAGGAAGGCCACTTAGCTCTTAAATACCCACCTACGGCTGATGAGTTTTCTTTTTATTACTATTGGCTTGATGAAGCTTCATTTTTGACCTTTGGAAGTACAATATCCTGATGGGACTTGTAGCTCCTTTGCTTTCAAAGTAACTTCACAGAACATGAAACTGGTAAGAGGAACATTTCCAATATCTTGCTTGAATTAATTCTGAACTGACTTATACCCAACTTCATTCAAATCAGGCAGTGCAAATGAGAGCTGGCAATTTGCATAGACATAGCAATTTGGTAAGGGGGTGCAGAAAAGCTTTTTAAAAATCCATATGGAATGCATGTCCTCAGTCTCTGAGCGTGAGTAAAATCCAGGAAATTTTGAATTCTTAGTTCTTTTTTTGTCTCTCTTGTTTGCTCAAGTCCAGTTATTCAGAACTAAAAATATCATATATGATGGGTTAAACAGGTATGCTTCTCAGCAGTGTTGGGGAATTAATCAACATTTGAAAATGTGAATATACGGTATTGCTGTATTATCATTAGCTTGAAGATGTATTGCAAACAATGTTTTGAAGACTAGGTTTCTTTTTAACTTTGAAAGAGATGAATATGAATTATTGGAATAATGGGCTAAAATAATATTTTTAATTGGATTATGTTTCTTTAAATGATATTTTACTATTAACTTCTGTTTTGTCTAATGTTGCATTTAGCCATCTTTGATTTTTCCCAGGTCTTTTCTTGCATCGCCAATATCTGTAGCATTTGGCTTCTATTTTAATTCCACTCTTGTTCGGAGCAGAGCACATCTCAAGACAGTGTTATGGCAGTGATCAGTCAATGCATAACCAAATATGAGAATGCCTCTGATAGCATCATACTGAGTGACCCAGTTTCCAGATTTCAGTCTAACTTTGCTCTGCTTCAAGGACAAACAATGAACATTTGACATCCAATAATTCATTCTAACTGTATATACCAGAGCTATTGCCTACCTGCTAATACAAGTAGAATTTGCTAACAGCACTACCTAGTATTTGACTTTCCAGTACTGCTTATGGCTTTTCTTCACTTCAAAATGGTCTTTTTTTTGGCCAGGTGGAGTGAAAGTTAATTAGTGTACCCTCCTATACTGTTGCAGTACATACATATGTATAGCGATAGCTCTGTCAGAAACAGTCTCCTAGAGGGAAGGTCTTCAAATTAGCCTTCAGAAGGGCCTGTCAGATTAATTTTTTTTTTGTTGTTGTTTTTAGTGTATATGATTTTAGTAAATCTCCTCTAGCAGTCACTCCCTGACTTCCAGGCAGATATTTTTAGAAGAGGAAATATTTATTTATTTATTTAGCAAAACCTTGGGGGCTGATTTATGGCCCCTTGTACCCACAATTGTCTTCCTCCCTTGGAAATACCCTACTTGACTCTGTCCTGTGTGAGGAATTGTTCTGTGTGCCAGATCTTGCACGAGGGACCCAGTGTGCCCATGATGGCTGCTATTCTAGCTGGTACCAACATCTGTTTCCAACATTTGACAAAGATGATGATGTGTCAGGGCTTTGTTCCCGGGGATCAGCCCCTCCAAAGGCAGACACTCTCAGACTCCTCACCCCCAGGGACTGGGCAAAGAGTAGGACACGTTACATGTAATGACTGCTGGATTTATGCTGCCTGTCCCCAAACCAGCCCTGTTATCACAAGCAGCTCTTGATGATGTTTGCAGTGTTAGCAAATGGTGATTCTTAAAACACAGTAGGAGGATTTTGTCATATAGCCAAATTACTAGTTTTACCATGAATTTTATACAATCCTAATGGACTGTAATCCTTATAATAGGACAGATTTATGACAAAGATTACTAAAATATCTACCCGGGTGTGCTTTTGGTTTGGTGGGGTTCTTTTTTGTTTTTTTTAATACATCTCTCTTCTGTCTGTTAGGCAAAAGTAGTATATGAACAAAAAAAACAGAGTTTTTTTTTTTTAATCAATCTGTTATGAGCAGCCAACACTTCAGCCAACAGGAAAAGTTGGGTTTTAAACATAATATATTATACTATTTTTCCATATTTCCTGATTGAGAAAGGCAATTCCAGGGGAACCTCTGTAGCAGAGAGGAGACTGATGCTTGCCTTTCTTTTTATAACAGTCTATGTAAGATATTTTTACTTCCCCAGCCCCACATTGACCTTCTGCAACTCTGCCCAGTCGCCTCAGAGTCCCCAGTCTCAGGGGTCTTTCCATACATCCCGCTACAGCACAGTGATAAGGAATAGATTTAAATACTTAAATCAGTTGTCACTCCCTCTCCCTGACCCTTTGGCATGCATGGCTGTTTTCATGGTCTGATTGTGCTCTTTGCTTGCAGCACGCGTGTCATGTCATCACCAGTTTTCTCACAGTAGGACCCATGATGACAGGGGGGCGTTGTTTAATTAGCCTCTCGACAAACTGCCTCGAGTTGCAAAGGCAGTTGTTCAAAGGAATATGCAGTAGAGTGTGACGCACACAGAGCTACCTTTATTGTGGACTTGAAATAGGTCTTCAAAGAAAACTTTCTGTATAAAGAATCTGTGTGCAAAATGGCTCATGAAGTGCTAATTTCAATGCAATTGAATGAACTGTGGACCGAATTCTTCATTGCCATGTTTATTGATTCATCATTTACCTCTCTGCAATTTCAGAATAAAACCCTGTGATTTTCAGAATGATAGCACTGTGTGCACATTTTGTGCAGAAGAAATTCCAGCTACAGCTGGAAAAATGTTCTTTATGAAACAGATGTCTGCCTTTCCCCTGCCTTAAACTCATTAAAAAAATAGAAAAAAAACCCAAACCCTAGAACAGCCCAAGAGGTGAGAGTGATATCTGTAACTTTACTTTTCACCAATTCCCCTAGAAATACCTTGATCTAAAAGCTAAGTGGGGATGGGTCAGGTCTGCTCTTGCACTAGAAATCTTCAGAGAACTGTTGTACCAGGAATCCCGTGGATGAGGATACTTTCCTTTCAAATAAGCATGGCTCCGCTGCCCCCTCGTCATCTGTGGGACTTTTATTCTGAGTCTTGGAGAACTATAAATCTAGTGTTAACTTATGTCTGTTGTGTTAGAAAGCTCAATTAGATTTTGCAGGTTTTTCAATATTGTGAATTTTAACCCAGTTATCAAAATATCAACGTGTCGTATTCTTCCAGCCTCTGTTTCCTGTCATGTTTCAGTGGGTCACAGAGGGTAGGTTGTGCCTTCTACAGTGATTTTCGTGGGAACAGAAGATACTTAATGTCTCAGAGCAGTTACTATGAAGATGAATCTTCAACCGGAGACCGTGGCTCAGAAAGCAGGAATGAGGTATTCAGGGGCCTCCACTGCTGCTGGCATCTTATTTGGAAAAGTGAGGGTTTTTTTAAAGGGTAATATTCAGTCACCTCTATTTTTTGCTAACAGAGTTTTAACTCTTTACCACCCTACAGTGTCAATTGGCATGTAAACATCAATGTTCAGTTTGCATCCTAAGCATACTTTCAGAGGGAGTCTCTTATTTGTCCTCATCTACTGTGCTTCAATTCACAATACAGAGCAGCTGTGAAGTACACAGGTCAGATTCCTTTCCAGTTGAGCTAAACCAAAAGATATGGTTACCAAATGCACTCCATCAGCTAAAGGACCATCAAATCACAGGACCAGGCTAGGAGAGCAGCAGATACAGCCACTGAATCTTCCATGGCGTAGACGTGGTGTCCTCAGTATCATTTCACTCTATACGTAGTCTCCTATTGCACTACAGACAGCTCTCCAGGACTCCCTTACAAACTCTGGTACTAAAGGCAGCACATGGGCATGTCTTGAGGGAAAGGAGTGAGTTATACCCTCGGTGTTTGAGCCTGCAGGAAGGCCTTGCTGGATCTGCTGTAACTTAAATAGCAGAGCTGCGCGCTCTCAGTGTGCTTGAGGGTTGCAGCAGCCCCACACCAGAAAGGCAAGTGGCTTGAGATTGGGTGCCAGGTCTGCGCCAGCACAAAATGTGTCTAAAGTGACGAAATGTGCTCTCTGGGGTCTGATCAGGTACACCTGGAGTGTGTGGCAGCTCCTGTCTGGTGTCCAGACCCAAGCTTGGAGGGCACAGTGCATGGCCCAGGCTTGCTTTGAGGCACAGTTGGGAGAAGACTGCTGAATGTGGCTAAAACTGAGAATCTATTTTTTGAACATTAATTTTGACCACAAGTCCATTAAAACTGCCAAACTCCCACAAACAGGTTTGAGTTTGTGAGTGCGTTGGCGAGAGCATAGGAGTGAATTGATCAGAGGCAAAGCTAAGGAAACAGGCGCTGGAATTTTACGGAGACTGAGCGATGCCTTAATCCCTGGGCAGACTATTAATTTCCTTCTTGCTACAACCATATGGGTTTCCCATGCTGAGCGATAGTGTTATGCTGTGTTGTAAAATCCTTACTGTCTAACAGGAGCATGGGGATTCCTGAAACTATAGCTCCCGTTTCTT
>WHYT01017566.1:480513-493243 GCA_009806455.1 Tetrax tetrax
GGGCCTCCACTGCTGCTGGCATCTTATTTGGAAAAGTGAGGGTTTTTTTAAAGGGTAATATTCAGTCACCTCTATTTTTTGCTAACAGAGTTTTAACTCTTTACCACCCTACAGTGTCAATTGGCACGTAAACATCAATGTTCAGTTTGCATCCTAAGCATACTTTCAGAGGGAGTCTCTTATTTGTCCTCATCTACTGTGCTTCAATTCACAATACAGAGCAGCTGTGAAGTACACAGGTCAGATTCCTTTCCAGTTAAGCTAAACCAAAAGATATGGTTACCAAATACACTCCATCAGCTAAAGGACCATCAAATCACAGGACCAGGCTAGGAGAGCAGCTCCTATTGCACTACAGACAGCTCTCCAGGACTCCCTTACAAACTCTGGTACTAAAGGCAGCACATGGGCATGTCTTGAGGGAAAGGAATGAGTTATACCCTCGGTGTTTGAGCCTGCAGGAAGGCCTTGCTGGATCTGCTGTAACTTAAATAGCAGAGCTGCGCGCTCTCAGTGTGCTTGAGGGTTGCAGCAGCCCCACACCAGAAAGGCAAGTGGCTTGAGATTGGGTGCCAGGTCTGCGCCAGCACAAAATGTGTCTAAAGTGACGAAATGTGCTCTCTGGGGTCTGATCAGGTACACCTGGAGTGTGTGGCAGCTCCTGTCTGGTGTCCAGACCCAAGCTCGGAGGGCACAGTGCATGGCCCAGGCTTGCTTCGAGGCACAGTTTGGAGAAGACTGCTGAATGTGGCTAAAACTGAGAATCTATTTTTTGAACATTAATTTTGACCACAAGTCCATTAAAACTGCCAAACTCCCACAAACAGGTTTGAGTTTGTGAGTGTGTTGGCGAGAGCATAGGAGTGAATTGATCAGAGGCAAAGCTAAGGAAACAGGCGCTGGAATTTTACAGAGACTGAGCGATGCCTTAATCCCTGGGCAGACGATTAATTTCCTTCTTGCTACAACCATATGGGTTTCCCATGCTGAGCGATAGTGTTATGCTGTGTTGTAAAATCCTTACTGTCTAACAGGAGCATGGGGATTCCTGAAACTATAGCTCCCGTTTCTTGTCGTTTAAAGCGTGAGGGAAAGCCAATGTCTGATAAACTTATGGTTTAAAGTTATTTTCCTGGGCCTCCTTTCTGCAATTTTTCTCTTTCTCCATCGTGGTTTCTTTAGCTTCCATGTATTCTGTCACTGTCAGCATGTTATAATCTAGCCATTTTATCTATTATGTTGATGTTTTGGTTGCCTGATAAAACAGCTTGTGGATTTTGTCTTACCAGCTGGTAGCCAAAGATACAACCTTTTTATGTTCAAAACTAACTGCCTACTGGTCACGTCTGCCTAGAGAATTTTTAAAAGTGGCAAATGACTTAGAGTGTTAACATTTTTGGCTGATTGCTACTGGGCTTTTGCTGCAGAAGTAAAAAATGTCAGTCGTTGCCACAAGAAAGATTTCTGTTTGTCAGCTCACTTAAAACTTTTTAAAACTTCTATTTTCAAAAGAGCAATCTATTTCCAAAAAATATGACACATTAAACCTGATGTCTAAAGCTACAAAGTTTTAATATAAAGGACAAATATATCTGCACTATAATTCTTGTTCAGTCTGTATTTTAAGTTCCCATATTCTGTTTTATGACATTTAACTTTAACATAGGTGGATGTTGGGGGATTCTCACACATTGGAATTCCACTGTAGGGTTGTTAGAACAATTGTACGCTGTGATGAGCAGTCTGTAACTCCTCCTCTTTCTTATATTAAAATGCATAAATGGAATAAAACAGTCCGAGAAAATGCATGAAATTTGAGGCTGAGAGGAGGTGCAATTATTAGTTTTTCAGGATTTGTATGTGGAGAGGATTACCAGCTGCCTTTGTGTTTCTGCAAAATAGCTCTGTTGTGGAGAACTATCATCAAGGAGGTTTTTGTGTAATTCCAAGTGATCTCTGCTTCTGCAGGCTTGGATCAGCCAAGCCCTCTTCTGTGACTCTTCCCGGATTAAAATCATAACCATAACTGTACTCTGACATGCGCTAGGGTTAACTGCTGCAGCTGGATACAAACCACATTGCATGTACTCTACATTAAGGACACAGAATAATTTTGGGCAGTGTCATTTTTGTATTAATTGAACTCCCTTCTGCATCAGTGGCTTCACTGAGCTATTAGGGTTTGCCTGCAGCAGAACCTCCTTGCTATTATTTAGCAAATGTTGCTTTGGTAGCCACTCGTGCAGATGACAGAAAAGTGGTTAAGTATGTCAGTTATAGATGTATGGTGTTCAGCCTGAGATTTTATGTATATAAGAAAAATTCCTATTCAAATTGCTTAGTGAATATCTATTTTATGCCGAGAGCAACCCTTTGGAGCAATGCAGGCTTTTTTTTCCATTAAAGAATCTTTACCCTTTATAGACTTACTTTACATCTTCTTTACTGTAGATCTGATTCTGTAAACCTTAAGTAATGTCATCAGGAATCAGTGGAAATGCTCCCATGAGTGAGGAAACACTTATGAAAAAGGGTTTGCAGGCTCAGTATTTTTGAGACAAAGGTGGCTATATGCTGTTTTTCCATCTCTCTGATGCTGTTCTTTGAACATCTGACATGCATGACATTGAATGAAGGACAAACACAGCACATGTGAATCCATGGGTCTTTTAAAGAATTTTTGGACAAGTTAATGTAACGGTACATTTTGCTGTAAATTGCTCCTGTCTTACCTTTTTGAGGGCTTGCGTATAGGCGATGGATGAGAGAATTCCTGTATAAGAAAACTAAGTATTCACAATTTCTGTGATGTCAAGAAAATGATTTTATCTGCAGCTGTGAGAAGTTGCTAGGGAACAGTGCTAACTCATTTTCACTGATCCGTCTTCGTTAGCACCGTTGAGGTAATCTTCTCAGTTGCTCAGTGATACTGCTGCTTCATTTTGTGTTGGGATGTCATTTGGAAATAGTTCAGAACTGTCCTGCTTATGAAGTTTGAAATAAGCTTTCTAATAAAGAACCTTTTTAGATCACCTCCAAGCACCAAACCCTTTACCAAGAGTGCCGTGAGTTTCCAGGTGTCACTGTGAAGAGCTGAAAGTCCAAATTCAAGGCCGAACACTGGGACTGCAGGAGGTGAGCCCTCACTGGAGGAGCATTGGGCTCACAAAGCATTTGTCCAGTTGAGTCTCTCTGGGAGAGGACAGGAACAGTTCTGGAGATTCTTTCATGATAAACATGGTGTCTGCATTTCTGATATCATTGTGTTTGCTAGTATGTTTTAGTCTCAGCCTTGAAGCGTTTTCTTTAAGGTGTACACTTTTTCACTGAACATCAAACAGCTTGTAGCCACACTTAAGGCAGCAGCTTTTGGGCAGTGGCTATTAATCTGCTTAATAAGTCAGAATTCTTGTAGTTTTGATTGCTAGCAGCATTTCTCCATTCAAGTCTTGCAAAAAGGTGATCAGCCAGGTCATAGTTCTGGAGTAGCATCCCTCAACAATTGTATCTTACTGTGTGACTTCAAAACAAAAGGTCCTGCACCAGACACTGCTTTGCAGAAAGTGCCGAAGGAAGAGTCTTACCAACCCCATTGCTTCTTGGTATATATGGAGAATCTGTAGCTCTATTCTTACTTCTGCAATGGTTTGTTTTGTAAGACTCCTACTGCACGATCCACCAGCTGCTACTTTTACTGCACTCCTAATGTTCTCAGCCTATTTAAGTGAATCCAGAAGAATTTCTCCACTTGCTGCTTGTCCACTCAACATAAAAATACATGTACACATACATATACACACATGTATAAATGTCTCCACAGCCCTTAAAAATATTTTTGTGCTATGTTCTGTTTTACTCCGCCTACAATGGATAGCTGGGTAATCCTCAGTTAGATTTATCTTGTGGTCTAGATGGTTCTCTGGGGGTGGCTCAGGACCAACTTCACTCAGGTGCTTGTTGCGCTATGGTAGCTATTTGCTACCGTTTTTTTCACCTGTGAAATGGGGCAAATGACACTCTGTTTTCACTGCACAGAGTCCCCAGTACTGTGCTTTGGTTTTCCTATACTTTCTTAAACCTAAGTCTAATTTAAAAAATTGTTGGTTGCACAGGCTGTGCTGTTAGCAGCTTTGCTGATTTTTGGCCAGGAAGGGATGTGTTGCATTGTTTTCTTTTTCCAAACAGTTTAGAAAGATATATTTTAGACCCTACATCATCCTTTTTTGCATTTATTTTGAAAACAATAGTTGGAAACAGTCCACAGGGTTCAGAATCACTTTGAATCAGCAGGCAGCACTATCTATCTTTGTCTTTCATTTCTGTAAACAAGCACCTTCCCTCACACTCTTGAATACATATGTATTTTGTTTTGTTTAGTATTGTTGCTCACTATTGCCCAATTATCCATTCCTGCAGGAAAAAGTGCCATACAGCTGAGAGAGTTGACAGTAAGCTGGTGTTATGTTACAACACTGCATTTGCTGAGTAGTTTGGGGTAAAAAGAGATCATGGATTGCCTCTTCACCTTGACCTGCAAATATCGACCTGAAGACTGTATCTCCTTTTAAACATCTCTGTGTTTGTTTCATAATTCCTGTTGGGATATGGCTCTGGGCAGGAGTACCAGCTTGGCCCTTAACACAATAGCACCTCCTTAGAGCATCTCTAACAGTAATAATGTCAGTTGTAATAGTGGTGTCTTATCTATCGTATTACTGGGATTTTTGCCCGCTAGTAGCATATGTTTCTGTAGTGCCACTTCAGGTTACAACACTGCTATTTTCCTTTTTCTTGCTGCTTTGCTGCTGACTTGACATCACGTACAGCCCACAAGATGAAATTAGCAGAAGGGTGCACCGGCCAGACTGCTGGCTGACACCAATGTGAAGTTTCTGAAAAACCTGTTTCTGACTTCCCCTTCATGCTGGGAGTCCCAAGATGACTGCTGCTGGGGACCCTGCAGAGGCGCAGTGCTAGACTTATTACTCAGACAACTCCCAAGGTTTGCTTCCTGAGCTCTTAATCAGGGTCTTTCTAAAACAAAAAGATCCAATCCTGCAGGCCACGAAGGGTTCTGGTTCCCACTGAGGATTGTGCCCTCTCATGTCTTGTTCAGTAAGAGAACAGAGGTCAGAGCTACAAACTCTGTCTTTGTTTCTGCTTTAAATTGATTTGTGTGTGTTCTTTCCTTTTAATTCACCAGAGACTTGTGCATTTTACATCTTGCAAAATATGTTTTGAATAAGGGCTTTCTTCTTGAAAGGAATAAAATCTAAATCTGTGTGTCTAGTGCGTGCATGTAAACATATATATACAACTGAGCGCACACCCATGAGCTGTGAGCACAACAGGCAATTTAGTCAAGTGCAAGAGATATTGTATTACAAAGGGATTTATTTTATTTAACTCCTGGTATGCACAATCCAACTTTTCAAGCCTAAATAGGTCTTGTGCCCTTCACTAATTAAATTTTGTTATAAATCCACCTGGGCTGTATTTTTGTAGTACCTCCGTTTGAATAAGGGTGGTTTAGTTTCTAGGTGGAATGTTTTTTTTTCTCCTGAAATGTTAATTAGATGGAGAACATGTTATGCTTTGGAAAAGCTGCATTGCAAACCCAAAGATAAACAGATTGATTTAATTTTAATCTGCTTTCATGGCGATGCATAATGATAACTGGTTTCTGTCTCACAGGGCTGAAAACCACAGACTTTAATAAGAGTTTGTGGGTATATTATACAGCTTTAAATAGCTTATGTTGTGCTAGACCGCTCTCCATAAATTATTCTAACTCCACCAGTATCTCAGGGACTCCCGATTCTCTTCTGCTGTGGATTTTCAATCAGTGAAACTATTAATGTAACCTGAAGAAACTTTGAGTCATCTTCTCTGAAAACGACTGACAACACTGGTTTGTGCATGAAGTATTCACTGGAGAAAATCAAACAAAAAAAGCCTTACGGAGAACCCAGCTTTGTACATTAAATTCCAGCATTCAAATCCTCACTTTTGTATGCCATGCCAAAATGGATTACGAAATTAAAAGCCAGACATTCAGATAGTTAGTATGAAGTGTTTTACTACATGACCTATTTTTTGTGATACGTCATTCCTGTTACACCAAGAAAGCTGCAATTTTGTTTAGTCATTTCTAAAATGGTTTGTTCAAATGGGGCCTCCCAACTACAGTTCATTCCGTTGAAAGCGTTTCAGTTATGCAGGCTTGCTCCTGATAGGGAAAATGTAGTTTTTAGTGGTCTTTATTTCTTCAGGGGTTTGTGGCAGATACAAATCCAGAAAGCCTTTGGGCACTTGACTTTAATCCACTCACTGCAAACAAACCTGAAGTCTAACAAATCCAGGCTGAATTCTGCCTGTTTTCTCGATGACAGACACATTTTATTTCCAATTGATGTTCAAAGAGATTAATCTTTTTCAGGCTCGAATTCGGTCCTATATTAGCTTCAGCCATAAAAAACCAATGAAACTGCAGAGGGAGGCAAAAGAAGGGTATGGCCTTGAAGTGTATAAATCTAGCACCACCCTAATGGTGTACATAAAAATAGAAGTGGAAATGCTGGGAACTGAAATTCCAACCAGTCCTACTTGCACCATGGAGTGGTTAATTTGATCACCTCTGTTTATATATAAAATATATATAAGAGCTGCAAAACAAAACAAAAAATCCCCCCCCAAATACCATCCCTCTCTTTCCCAAAAGGCAATAGTCTGAAGGATGATGGTGAGTAGTAACATATATTCTTTTTTCCATGCTTGAAAAGAGAACAGAACTGATCCTGGGATTGCGTTGTAGAATAAAGCCTCTGGGAGAGGACGGAGGTTGTTTGCAGGAGGTGAAACATCAGGACGTAAATGTCAGAATGAGGTGTTCTGGTATCAGAATGGTCTCATTTATGCAACGTGCAGCAACTGAATGACCTCAGATACTGCAGAGAATGACTGCATTTAGCACACTCAGAATGACTTTTGAGTCTCACTGTTGAGACAGTGATCATTCTGCTCATCCTGACTTGCCAGCAAAAGACAGCTACTTGGGAATTGTTTTAATAGTTCCGCAGCTTAGTCATGCCAAAATTGCTGCCTAGATTTTAGGATCCCATGGTAGTATCCAGTCCCATACTCCCTGATTCTCAATCTATGACATTTGATTCCGGTCTTTAAAAAGACCCTGATGAGGTCATGGTTAGAGTTTGGAGGATGGCTATTTTAGTTCTTCAGCCTCTCTGAAGCTAGCGTCAGTGGAGCCTCGGGAAATACAGACTAGATGTTTCCATCTCCACCAGATGGAATCTGTTATTGGATCGAGGTGATGTCATTGGAAAGAGTCTGCATGAAGAGCAACCTGTGGCATATCCATCTGCAAAAATGGGCTCTGGGCAGCAATGTACATTGGGTATTTACAGGTTAGGACTGTGAATACTGTCAGGATTTCTTGCAGGGAGTATTTTGCTGATGTGAATCAGTGTGTTACACTTTCCAGTGAGTGGAAATGGACCCGATTTCTTTGTCTTATGACATGACCAGCTCTGGTCAGGTCCACTTCCCCTCACGTTTTACTTGTCTTTGGTTTGAAATGGCCTGGTGGGGGAAAAGCCTCTCCCACACCTGTTACTGCTGTCACTGCCCAGGGGTGGTGAATATTATAGTAAAGTGAAAACTGCCATCCTGTACAGCTAAACACTGCTTTGATCTCTCTCCATTGCTGCACGAAGAGTAGGCTCTAGACAGGAAAAAGCACTAAACAGAAATGGAAACCCCCTCAAGTTATTTCTGATGTGCTTTGGGGAGACAGGTTGGCAAGGCAAATTCAGAGCCCACTGCATTGTTAGATGCCTGGAAGCTCTCAAAAACGTACCCTCTGCAGACAATTTATCTGCCACCTTCTAGTTGCCACTGGTAACAAGATGATAACCAGCGGTAGCACCTGTGTTAACAGCCTCCCTTTTCTTTTTATTCCTTTGATGTTGAAAGTAGCTCGCTTTCTCGAAAGGAGCATGAAAGGTTCCCACAGATCTTTGCCCTGAGCGCTCACGATAATAGAAAACTGGATTCAATGTCATGGGTCTGGAACATCTTTATTTAGAGCTGTTTGGGGTTCAGATTCCCTGTTTGTTTGCACTTTGTTTTGGAATGGAGGGATGTGTGATATTTGTATGCTGCATGCAGGACATTGTCAGAAGTAAAACGTGGAGAGGGGGCCCTGCCCATGGCAGGGAACCTGTGGCTTCTGCAGGCTCCTTGCCTTTGTTCTTTTGCACGTCTTGAGGGTGAATTTGCGCACTTGCGCTCTCTCTCTTTGCCTTCCCTGTGGTGCTTCAAACAAGACACTTTGTTGACATTGTACTGTGGCACTTAGCAGAAACACGTGCTGTAATGCTGTTATTTTTCACCAGCCAGCTGTTCCACTTTATACAACACTTAAGTAACAATTTCACAGCCATTACCAGCCTGCAGTAATGACATGGGCTGAAAGCTAAGTGCTAACTGGTTGTAAACTGCAAAAACTGGGAGATGCTAAAGCAGACGCTTTGATAAATGAGAAAGGACACTGCCTGCATTTTAATTGGTCGAGTTGAAGCCTCTTTTATCACTAGAGTAAACATAGTGTTTAGTGGGTCATGAGATAGAATTGGGAATCACTATCTTTATGCACTTAAGAAATTTATTTCCTTGATTTCAGGTGTGATGTATTGATTCTGGGAGTTCCTTCTAGGTTTTTTTCTTTCTCCCTTCCCTTGATTTGTACCCTGTCAGCACTGACGGGTTTTCAGGGATTGAGGACTCCCAAGGGCTTCGTTTGCCATGATTGATTTGGTGCAAGGGATGAGCTACCTGTGAGTCTCAGTAACCAATGTGCTGCACTGTGAGCGGGGAGCCAGAGGGAATTAACAGCCTGTAGAAACACCTATGGAAGTCTTTAGTTGGATAGGCTCCTTGTTTGAAAAAAAAAAAAAAACCAAAACCAAAACAAAAACCCAACCAACCGCGATTGAAATGTTTGTGTTTTCTTTCCCCCTTTTTTCCAAAGTAGAATCTGTCCCAAAGTGAAGTGATGGGCACAAAATACAACTTTACTTTCTGCTGCCCAGTGCAAACGTACAATCCGTTGTGCTTCTATTTGCTCACAGTTAACAGTCTATGAAAAAGCTTTGTCAGATGCCTTTTTGCGCGTTGCAGTTGAGAAATCTGAACTGTGGCTGAACCGAGGGGCTGTCTCATGAGCGCTCTCAGGAGCAGCAGAAGGGTTAGGACCCAGCTTGCCCAGTGACAGCCAGGCAATTCAATAAAGCAGATTTGCAAGAAAGCAATGGAACCCTGACAGCAGTCATAGTCTTTTCACCTCAGGTATCTTCAGTTTTTATCTGTTGACAAATAACATACCTTCAGTTATTATTTAACCCTGTTTCATCCAGGTCATTCTTTGGTAATTGCAAAGTGCTACTGACATTGTAAATCGAGTGAATAAAATTCTGCAATTTCTCAACAGTGGCAACCACAGCACTGAGACATACTAGAGGAAAAAGCATTTCCTTGGATTGTGGAATTGAAGCTTTTGTGCTAATTATGGAAATATATTTAACTGATTCTTCAAAAAGAGTTCCTAACTTCTAATTCTGTAGAAAAACAACAATCTTGTGTAATTGTCTTCAGTAAAATCAGGGATTTGAGTACTTCAATAGATGACTAAATTAGACCTTGTAAAAAACTCCTCTAAGAAATCCTGATCCAGAGGCTGCTGTTACCCCTAGGAGCGTACACAAGGATCTGCATTTGTTTTGAAACACTAGAATCAGTGCAGTGTGGCGGTTTGTCATTGGATGATGTGAATGTCTGGGATAGACAAACTCAGCTTGTCTTACTGGTTTTCTGTTCATTTTTCTGGTTTACCCATGGCTCTGGCATTTAAAAGAATCCAGATAGAAAATAAGAGGATAGTATCTGTTATGTGTCTGTGTTTGTACACCAGTTTTAATCTATTTTTTAAATGCTTTTGAAAATATAAGTGAGAAATTTCATGAGTTTTCATGTGTGGGTGTTTACTTAGCAGAACTGAGACCCTGACAGCTTTTTCAATTGCAGTAAAGCTATTGCATATGTGCCAGCAGAGCAAGGGAGAATATGCTGTGCTCTAACCCTGGTTTTTCCTTGACTCCCTACCAGCTCTGTTAATAAAACATATGAAAGCATAGCTGCTGTATGGTCAATATAATCTGTTGTGTGTTTTTAAGTAGCAATTGTAATGTAGTAATTGCAGTGGGTTGGCTCCATCGAGGCAGTTGCCTTTTCACAGACATGCGCTCAGCTGAGTGGCCCAAATCCCACACCAACACCTTCTCATCAGCCACAATCACCTACTGGAGAGACAGCGACAATGCTAGAGAGCTAGAAGGGTGAATATATGTTCCTTAATCACAGACAGCTTAACTCAGAAAGATCTGAGCCACCTTGACTTCCTTGTGAAGTGAGAATCATTTTTCTGTCATTGGTCTTAGTTGACATACAGCAGTTTTCCTTTCTTGAGGTGGAACAGAAATGCGGGACCAGATGCTGATCACTAGGAATAGCTAAAGACACATGCTGAAAAATGTTTCATCCAGATTGTATGGCCTTTTTCTGTCTCCTCTTCTTTCTCTAAGATGCCAGGAATTCAACTATTCTTTGACCATTGGTTTCTTGTCCTGAGGGACGTAAGTGGTCTAGGAGCAGTAACTGCACCTGCTTAAAATGCATTTTGTGAAATCAGCATAGAAGAACTTGAGCACAGCTTGGAAGCCTTCAGTTCTCCCAGTGTGCTAAGGAAATTACAGCCACTGCTGTGGACTTAGCAGTAGAAGAAATGGGATGTAACCCTTTTTGTCCAAGCGAGTTGAAGGAATCCTTTGGCTTTTTATTCTGAAAACATCTGTGTGGATGTTGTCCTTCAAAGATTTCACAAGTAATTTCACGTAGAGGCAGAGCTGGTAGTGCTTGTTTTACTGATATTAGCATTTCTGCATGGTAGCAGCTGTTTATACAAAAAATCACATACCTCTAATTTTTTTTTCCCAGAATTGAGAAATTGAATGGATTTTGTGTATGAGATTTTAAGCAAATATAATTAAACTGTCATTTCCCGACAGCTCATATATGAGGCTGTTTGACCACAATGGACTTTTTATTTTTGTAAACATATTCAGAACCCAAAAGTTAGCGACACCAGAAACTCCTAATTCAGTAAATTGGCCAAAGTTATATAGCTGCGGACGAATTCAGTAGTACCTTAAGATACATATTTAGATATTTACTTAAAGGGAGAAAAAGAATTAGGGATACAATGCCTGCTAAGAGGAAGTAAACCAGATATTAAAAAATAAATATATACATTGCTCATTTTCTCCACTGGTTATTCAAAACCGGAAATATTGTGGTAACACATGGGAACCAGCAAGCACTCCTCAGTAGGAGCCAGTCCAGTTGTGACTGTAACGTTCTCGCAAACAGCGTGTCCTATCGTTTAACCCCATACATGGAAACAGACTTCCCAAGAAACCACTCACTTTTGGAAAATAAGAATATTTCAAAGTAGTTTTAGGATCAGAACTCATAGAATGGTTAAAACCAAAAATATTAAAAGAAAATTAAGAAATTTTGTGGAATCAGAAAGATTATGAAAATTGGAGCAAAGATATGAAATGTCATCTTTGAGTAATCCAGGGATGGAGGGGAGAAGACAAGGTAGATTTTGCTTGTAATATGAGACCTAGCAATGATTCTCAGCTCCTCACTCCTGATACAAGCCCCAGCAACAACCTTGACTTCTGGGGACAAAAACGATACTTTCCTCTCCAATGCAATAACTTGTAGTCGAAAGAGAGCCTTAACATTCTCAGTGGTGCCCAGTGTGGATAATGGCGGAGCAGGTGTGAGGAGCGTGCTCCAGAATGTATCCGCTCTGCAATGTAGCTATGACTAAAGCTGTAATTACTGTTAGTTGAATAAGATTTCTGTCTTGATAGAATTTCTTAAAAATGTGGGATTCCTAATTATTTCTTTCATCTCTTTTCCTTGTAATACTGTTGAACTCTAATGAGCAGTAGTGTTTTCTGTGGGGCAGTGATGAGAAAATAATGAAGAAATAAGTAACAGATCGAGCTGACATTTTGTATCTAATTGGTGAAATATCCTCTTGTTCCTCTTAGAGCAAAGGTGAAGAAAGGTGTGAACATTTTCAGTGTAAGAGCCAGCAGCCCATACTTATGGGACATCAGAGAGAGCATGGATTATACTGGAAAATATGCGCCAGCTGTTATTGTTTGCCAGAGGAAATCTGCTGCCTCTGAAAACAGGTAGGTCATTTCCAGCAGTCTATCTTTTAATAAAGCATTTTGCCAGGATTTTAATAAGTTTTATTATAGTGCATGATAAAAATGCATTTGGAAAAGCTATGACTTCATTTTGTAGTGCATTGCTAATTCTACTACATGCACTTTAAACTAAATGTTATTCAGTCGTAGTACTTTAAGGAGGTTAAAACTAGCAGGAAATACTAGTTTCACATAGTATTTAGAAGAACATGTTTCATATCTTAAAGTTCAGTTGTGACTAGTTCAATAACTTCAATTATTTCCTGCCATGCACTATAGCAAGGGATAATTATAGGGCTGTTTGTGGTGGGGGTTTGGGTTTTTTTTTTTTTTGATTGGGGTTTGTTGCATTTTTTTTTTTTTTT